>JAGFPH010025136.1:0-11021 GCA_018207615.1 Philaenus spumarius
TAATGCGATAGTTCTGAATCACCCTGAGTATTAAGGGGGATTTATATAGTTTGTTCATAGTTTATTCAGCATTGAAATGTTGATTTGTGTTGTAATATATAGATTCAGTCCTACCAATCAATCAATATTTTTCGCATGATGTATATTTTGTTTTGCAGGTGCATCACCTAATGACATTTCAATTACTTTTTAAGTATAATTCATATCTAAATCGTCTGCAATTAACTGAAAATTATGCATTTCATCAATACACTAGTTAATTGATCTATATCAAAGCCCACTAAAGAATACCGTTGAGGGACGGGCTTGTGTACATCAAGACCTTGAACGCTCCAATCACCGTAGTGCGACGTTGTCACGTTCTTCCCGCGCTTCTAACTGACTGCAGCCGACTCAACGCATTTATAATTCTTTAAACTGTGCGCTCAAGCCTCGAGCGGTAAATACCAGGAGTGTTCGAGGCTAGTAGATATGGCAACGCTGCGCGCCATCCTATTGGCCGCCTCGCAACGGTATTCTTTAGTGGGCTTTGATCTAGTATACATAACCCTAAAGATATTTTTGCATTTCTTTTGCTTCAAACTAAACTGTGAAGTGACTGTAATAAAGCACATCACCCACCTCAATTGTTTACAAATAATTAATGTTGATGTGTTTTAATTAGATACAAAGAATGGGATGACCCACATGGAGAAACTCCGCCTTATCACTATGGGACTCATTATTCATCTGCAATGATTGTATGTTCCTACTTAGTTAGGATGGAACCGTTCACTCAACACTTTCTTCGCTTACAGGTTAACAATTTTAATTAAAAATGTTTGGTTTGTGGATCAAATTTAAATGTTAAAGGGATTTCTGTACAAAACTAGTGCCCTTTGCCAAAAGCTTTTGTTACAAAAAAGATCAAGACAAGTAAGGAAATAATTGTTCAGGCTTCTGTCATGTAATTTAACAACATTTGTTGTCCTAAAAATTTTTGTAAATTGAATTACTGTTTTGTATAAACTGTAGTTTTTACTCACGTTTCTTATGATACTTCTTTATCATCATCTGAAATAGATGTAGTCTTTTTGCAAAGTCAGCTTATCCAAGAATCCAAATTGGAATAGTGTTAATTTCCACATAACTTGTTAAAATTACCTTATGGCAGTATCTCATTTTATTTATTGACACAAGTAGCAAATATTTTTACTGCATTTTAATTTTTAATTGTAGATCAATCTTGTCATCGCGTTGATAATTATTAAAACTGTAGTTATTTTTAATATTTGCTCTGAATAACTAGTCTAGATGTCAGAAATTAAATAAACTTTTGCCATAATAAGTATTTTATTTTGTTTTATAAGGGGTGTGGGACATAAACTTTTTGACTTAGAACTGAGAACTTTAAGATTTTAGTACAAACTATTGAGATTGAGAAAAAACTAGAATAGGATTTTATGGACAAGAATGAACCACCATTTAAACATAGAGACAAGAGCAAAGAATATTAAATACTATTTTAAATCGTTAAAACAAATATAATGTGTGTAGAGAGTAATAATTGATAAGTTAAGCCGGTTCTACACGATGATACGAACACCTTCCAACGTTGGACATTTGATGGTTCGTCACATCATGTGACCGTTGTTCAAACCTACGAGCGTCCAATAGCGAGCGTCGAACATTCGCATTTGACCATGTTCTGGCCGATGTCGGTCTTCTTGCACCGAGTCAAAGGGATGCCTACAACGTTTGAAGGAAAATGTTCGTTGGTTCGACTCAACGGCTACACGACTTGTTCATATGAAGCAATATTTACTCTCCATTCCCACCAAAGACCGGTCTTGTTTAGGTTTGTCTTTGTGTTTAGATTTTAATCAGTAATATTATTCATTTACATTTTCACAGGTAGCCTAAGTAGGCTGCAATTTATATTTCATACCAGTAAGTTCCCGTGAAAAATCACAGACAGATTATTAGATACTATAAATTTTAAAAAATGCTAGGCTATTTAAAAACAAATTTTATCAAAGCCTACCTAAATATGATGCGGAGATTTTTAACTCGTTAAATGTGTAAAATTAAAATATAAATATTATTATATCTACTTATATAAAGCTAGACGGTAACACTGATTCATTGACATTAATTATTAGGCACTTCCCGTAATCGGACCCCCCTCAACCATATACTTGAATTAAAGCTCTCGACGAGAAACTTTTGGGAAAATTGACAGAAGTTAACATTTTTTAATTTTGCATGCACCTTTTGGGCGGGAAAGATTTTTTAGATTTTTTAATTTTTTCACTTTGAGCACGTTTTGTAAGAAAACGGTAAGAGATAGCAAAAATTGTTAAATACAAAAGTTGTAGAAAATTTAATTTTAGACTAACGATTTTTCATCAGATTTAAGATTCAATCATCCATTTAGCCACTATTCATCCGAGAAGGGAAGCTCCGTCCAACGTTTTTAAAGCTAGCCGGTTTCACTGATTCACTGACATTAATTATTAGGCACTTCCCGTAATGGGACCCCCCTCAACCATATACTTGAATTAAAGCTCTCGACGAGAAACTTTTGGGAAAATTGCCAGAATTTAACATTTTTAAATTTTTAAGCACCTTTTGGACGGGAAATATTTTTGTCGATTTTTTTAATTTTTTCACTTTGAGCGCGTTTTGTAAGAAAACGGTAAGAGATAGCAAAAATTGTTAAATACAAAAGTTGTAGACAATTTAATTTCAGACTAACGATTTTTCATCAGATTTAAGATCCAATCATCCATTTAGCCACTATTCATCCGAGAAGGGAAGCTCCGCCCAACGTTTTTAAAGCTAGCCGGTTTCACTGATTCACTGACATTAATTATTAGGTACTTCCCGTAATCGTACCCCCCCTCGACCTCATACTTGAATTAAAGCTCTCGACGAGAAATCTTTGGTTAAATTGCCAGAATTTAACATTTTTAAATTTTGGAAGCACTTTTTGGGTGGGAAAGATTTTTTCAATTTCTCACTTTGAGCGCATTTAGTAAGTAAACGGTAAGAGATATAGTTAAAATATAAATATTATTATAGACTATCATCCTCGTCCATTTTTGCAACTGGACAAACGTTTGTACCAAACTGTTTTCTTAAGTATTGGATCAAACATTCGATTTACCGTGTAGCAGGTACATTCGCTGTTCCATCTGACGAACTTACTTGTCTCAAACGTTCGGTCCAACGTTAGAGCGAGCGTTCATAGCATCGTGTAGAACCGGCTTTAATCTTATTTTGATTTGCTATTACTCTTAAATTTATGAAAGTTATTACAAAATATATAGTGTATGTCATTGGTAACTAATATAACTTAACAATTGACTAATTTATTAATAAAACTATACACTGTGTATGAAATACATTCATTTTTATGCTTTTATATAACTACTAGGGGCTCTGCCCCTGGACGCTTCGTTTCCCAACCCCGCCTCGGCCTTCGGCCTCAGATGGCTGCTTCGCTTCGCTCGCAGTTGGAAAATTCGCTAAAGAATCTTGTTAATCTTTGGCTCGTTTGTACATAGGTGACAGAGCACAAATCAGCTGTTTTATTTGGCAGCTGACTCAAACTCATTAAACATTATCTCCATAAGATTAACATGGGAAATTTGAACGATTGTTTGGCGGAGCTCCTTCTTAGGTTAATAGCGGCTAAAGGGATGATTGGATCTTGAATCTGACGGAAAATCTCTTCTTTGAAATTTAATTTTCTACAACTTTTGTATTTAACATGCTATCTTTTGCTATCTCTCACCATTTTCTTACTAAATGCGCTCAAAGTGAGAAATTGAAGAAATTGAAAAAATCGAAAAAATCTTTCCCACCCAAAAGGTGCTTCCAAAATTTAAAAATGTTAAATTCTGGCATTTTCTCAAAGGTTTCTCGTCGAGAGCTTTAATTCAAGTATAGGGTCGAGGGGGGTACCATTAAGGGGGCACATTACGGGAAGTGCTAGGGCCGGCCCCAGGGGTGGGGCGGCCGCCCAGGGCGGCAGATTTTTGGGGGCGGGCAAATTTTAAAAGACAGTAAATTAATTTTGGAAAATGGAAAAAATAAATAATTATAGTAATTTCTTGTCATAAATGTGTCGATAAAGATTTTGGTAACAATTTTTAACCAAACGTAACAGGAATAATATAATTTAATAACAGGAATACCATCATGAACATACATTTCATTATAATTTATAATTAAAGTCCAAACGTTAAAAACAAACTACTCGATATGTCTCACACAACCGTCGCGTCGCCTCAGGCCCGGCGCCGCAAATAGCACTTTGCAGTTTGCAACAGGTGGAGTAGCGGTAGGGGTAGTGTCCTTGGGGGAATCGCCCCTCTCCCTCCACCAGTGTGTTTGTTGTTATTGTGGTGCGTGGTGGCACTGACTGTCTTCACTCTTCAGTATCGTAAAGTATTGTTAGTATCAAGTTTGCTTGGATGCGTGACGCGATAGCCAGTGACAGTTGTCGTATTAAGTGTATTTCTTTGAAGTTTTTAATAAGTTTAACTCAGTTGTTATATGAAATAATTAGTTCCCGTCCGCTCGTGTCCCATGTGTGTATTATTGTGTGTTAGTGTTTAGTGTTTTTGTGTTTACTGTTGGTTTTGGACAAGGTTGTTATATTCTGACATCTTACTGGAGGTAAACGTTTATAACGCATTTGAGTCGATAAAAAGCGTGCCGCTACCGTTGATTTTGACAAATCTGTTTTGTGCAAATTCAATTATGGACGGAAGAAAACGGCTCTCTGGTAGCCAGTACAGGAAAAAAGAGCAGAAAAAGAAATTGAAGGTAAAAAACTTAAGTTTTCTCTGGATAAATTTTTAAAGCCATTAGACTGTGTTGACAACAACCCTCAATTTAAGGAGTGTACATCAGCAACCGGTACGGCCGCCCCCTATGAATTCGACAACAGCCACCTGGACCTATCATCATCAGCATTCTCTGCCTCCTCTACATATGATGACATCTGCCGCGTAGGCCTACCATCAGCATTGACATCTGCTCTGTCCACTGCCGCTCCCTCTGAGTCCAACAACACTCACCAAGGTCTACAACCAGCGTCCAGTTCTGCTGCTGAAAATGCCACTGCAACGGGTAACACTGATTTTATAGATTATGATCCAGCTAAATGGCCCAATAAAATAAATGATTTCGTTAGAACAACTTTGGTAACAAGAGGCCCTCCACCAAAACTAACAGTTGCAGAGACTCAACTGTGCCCTAAAGATGATTCAAATCGTAGATTTACTCCTAACTACTACAGTTATAAAATGTGCAATGGAGAAACTGTTGAGAGAAAGTGGTTAGTATATTCTAAGACAAACAACTCTGTATACTGTTTTTGCTGCAAAATAAGATAATTTCATCAGTTATTTTGTTTTACTGTTTCCTTAAAATTACATTTTTCCAAGCTTTACAATACTTAAAATATAAAACAAACGTTATTTCAGATTTTCAGTACCTATAAAATAAATGGACTATACTCGGCAGTCGGCACTGTAAAATTGCGTGCTTTGGAATTACTTACACGGCAGGTCCACTTACCCAATAATAGGGAAACGGTGTTTGATGGTTTAAGATATGTTGAGGCTCAATTGTTAATTGTTATACACCTCGTATAGTACATATTTTATTGCTTGAATAAAAAATCAACATAAACAATAATTTATTAAGAGATTTATCTTTAGATTTGTCAGCAGTGGCTCTTAAACATACCGGCATAATCGGGTGTATGCACGGTATTTAGAACTATTAACTGTGAGGTGTATGTTTAAAACCAGAATTGTTTAAGGTAAAGTTATGTTATCAGCGTGATACATTGCATTGGTTTGTTCTTACAACTGCAAACTGTTACAAGCAAGGGACAAATAACAAAAATATATGCATTTTAAATAGGATATAAAATAAATATTAAAGCATTAAAACTAGAACAGGCATGGTCAAAGCTAAAATTAGCCAGCCCGTTTTTAGCGTTTTGCAAGCATATTTTTAAAAATTCGCCAAAAATAGTAAATGAACCCCAATCCAAAAGTGTTCAATATCTTTTTTGTAGATGAAACTTCAAAGAATTCAAATATGCCACTAAAAATTAGTTTATTTTGAAATAGTAAAAGTTATTAGCTCAAGAAACAAAAAATGTTCAGTAACGAAAGGAAAAAGTTCAACTTTAGGCCTACATAACAAGTAGTAAACATTTTTTGTATTTTTTTCGTAAGTGTAAAAAAGTTTCGTAATTTAGTTCTAAATATAACTGTATAAAAACATTTATCAATTTCAAATTTTTTATTTTGAAAAAAACAGTTTTTATGTTTCAAGTACACTACTGGTAACAAACCTAGGCCTAGATTGTAACGTCATTTACTAATATTTGCTTTGACCAAAAATGAAATATTATTATAACAAAGTGTAGAGGATAAATCAAAGAAAAGAACGGTATACTTGTCTTTCCTTAGTTCACAAAAGTGTTTGAGTTATATTTATTTGAATAACAAAATGACATCAATCTAATGACATTTTGCCGTCGCTAAAGGTCGGGCAATAAGCGTGCATTGAATAACGTGGGAACAAGATAGAGCGGATGGTCACACCAGACCGCTCTGATTATAAATTTTTCACTGCTGTCTAGACAAATAAAAAACGGGTTATTTCCAGTTTTCTTCCCACCGTTAGAAAGATCAAACTGTTATCTACAAAATCGTGTAAAGAAATCTGTCAAAACATAAGCCACTGCCTAATATCGATCGACAAATGTCCTGTTTATTGGTTGAGAGACTGTCCAATCGCAAGTGTTTACAGTACCTCTTGAATAAAATAGTAATTTTACAGTGACATCTGATTGGAAGACACCAACAGAAAGATAAAATCATGACGAATCCAATGGTATCGTTATAATTGCCAAATAAATATTAGTGTAGGCGGTCTTAAACGTCTAAGAAATGGGAAATAACAGTACAATTGTATGGAGATTCGCGCACGGAAAGAGCTGTAGGCCGATGTGCATATTTTAAAACGATGATTACATATGTAAATATACGTTTTACGAAAAAGTTGTAAATACAAAAATTAAAGTTTAATTCATTTCCTTTCCAATGGTGCCAGTTTTATTACGATAGGATAATTTTAAGTGGATTAAATTAGCGATTATGCAAATATATGCAAATTTTTGCAAATGTGTGAAATTGTTGCGTTCTGCGCCTGAGAGAAGGCCATGCATGGCCTTCTGCCAGTTCCAGAGATTAAGAAGACACTATGGTTTAGTTTGGCAATCGCTGAATCACTCAACGCTCAAGTAACGGGTGGAGGTGGAGACTAGGTACGTATACGCAGCTAAATAGGTGGGGGGAGCGTTCACCGATCTCGCCCAGGGCGGCAAGGTCCCTAGGGCCGTGCCTGGGAAGTGCCTAATAATTAATGTCAGTGAATCAGTGAAACCGGCTAGCTTTAAGATCGTAGGGAGCTTCCCTTCTCGGATGAATAGTGGCTAAATAGATGATTGGATCTTAAATCTGATGAAAAATCGTTGGTCTGAAATTAAATTTTCTACAACTTTTGTATTTAACAATTTTTGCTATCTCTTACCGTTTTCTTACAAAACGCACTCAAAGTGAAAAAATGAAAAAATTAAGAAAATCTAAAAAAAAATTTCCGCCCAAAAGGTGCTTGCAAAATTAAAAAATGTTAACTTCTGGCAATTTTTCCAAAAGTTTCTCGTCGAGAGCTTTAATTCAAGTATAAGGTTGAGGGGGGTCGGATTACGGGAAGTGCCTAATAATTAATGTCAATGAATCAGTGTTACCGTCTAGCTTTATATAAGTAGATACTTATTTGTTTTGTTGGCAATTGAATTGGCATTATTTACTTTACGTAAAGCCCTAAGTTAAATAAAACAAACTAAGTCCCAACTATGATAAGGTGTAACTAAGTTAAAAAACCAGGCAGAATAAGAATTTATTTAATTATTATTGTTTATTATTTAATATAGTTTGCATTTAAAATCATTTGTTTAGTTAAAATCAAAAAATTTCTTCATCGTAAAATCAATAATTGTCAACAAAGTTGAACAAGTGCTAATGTAAACAAACCCTGATGATGTAACAAGATGGCGGTTCTCAGCCAACTTGACTTATCCTTATCTTACATGTTTTATAACATTTCTGATATCAGAGTCGCACGTGTGTTATTTGGCAGATTAATCGACTGGATACTTGCGCTTCACAGTATTACACAATATTAAATTTAACCTCATTTTGAGTTCGATTACTGTTGTTGGATTACATTTAAAATGATGAATTGTGGATATTATTGAAAGCTAGACAAACATGAAAGCTGATTCAATCAATTGTTTATGTAACATGTTAAAATAAATATAAAATTGCACAATCAAAAATGTTAACATTGAATCTCTGAAATAAGACGAAAGATATTTTAAATGTATTTTACTTATATTTTAAAGTGGCTTGTCCAAAATTAAATTATATAGGTAATAACAAAATATAAATAGTTGTACTTGCGCAAATTTTTGACAAATGTTCATACAATTACTGCACTCTTACCGATTTCACTTCACTTTTTCCAAAACCTTTCTCCCAAAATTGAGACCATATAGGGATTTTCAAACAATGATGCAATGTTTGCCGAGGCCTAGCCTAAGAATATCGAACATAGACTCATTCAAAAGAATTTGACTTCGCAAACTTTGATTATTCAATTTTACTTTTAAATAAACTTCAAACTTATGGTGACCACGTAGCAACAAGCTCACTTTTTCAATTCCCTGTTTCCCGTTCTACCGACTTGCTCTCGTTCTATCGAGTCCAGCAAACGACATTTTACTATACGATGACATACGCCCATTCCGTAGCAAGTCTCTCTTACGACTGAATTGGCGATTGCACCATCTCACGTACTATGACAAGGGACTTCCTGTTACCCTTCACCAAATTTCTAGAAAATCACATGATTTGCTTCCAGAACATTTTGACACTTGTGTTTCCGCTTTTGATACACCTCACATTTTAATTTTTTGTGTACAGTTTAAGCCTTATGTAATATTACCATCTTTATTTTTTTTATTTCTGCATAAAAAAAAATTGAAAAAAGTATTTTACTTATTGTTAACTTTATAGTGTTTATTATATGCTTACAATTTTTTTTAAATCCCTCTCATTACTCAAGTTTGTCTTTATTCTTGTAATTTAATGTATTAATTTAAACTTTAAATTCCTTTTTGGTCCTTTTTGGTCAAATTCTTTAATACGCCTCCATGGGATTTGAGATTATTTCTCATTGCAACTTGAGAGTTTCTAGATCTTTATATAGCTAATCCTTGTATTTTTTAGGGAGGACATTTTGACTTGGCCGATAGAATGTTTAACAGTATCAGAGAAGCTTGGTTGTCGGCATCGAGGCATAACATGGCCGATGTCAAGGAGCTTATCCCTGAGTTCTTCTACCTTCCAGAATTTTTGTGCAACTCTAACAATTTTGACCTTGGTAAGAATTATTACTTTCCCATTACGTTGTGAGTTTGAGTATACAAACATTTCTTTGGCAATATTTCTTTCAATTTCTTTAATATGTGCGTAGAAAGTTTTGCCTACCCAATCTAATTCAGGTTATGCTGAGAGGTAATTATTGGTCTTTCTGTCTTGTCTGATGTTTTAAGTAATATTTAGGAAAACAAGATGAAGAATTATAACATTACATTGCATTGGTGATCTAGGCATCCTGTATATTGACGACTGCGGTTTCGACCTTACTGGGTCATTAGCGAGTCTTCTTAATACATATTAAATTACACATACATTTACACGCACATACACATTACACTTCACATTAAATTTGAATGGTGCACCATGATTATATGGCTTGTCAGTTGATTTAAGAATCGATGTAAAATGTGGATGCATTCTTTCACGTCTACGACCGGGTCGGCACTGAATGTAAATGTTCGGATAGAGTGGTGGTGGGGAATATTAGGCTCGCAAGTTACCATCGTCTAAATCTATTATCAGGTCGTATAAGGAATTGGATTTGAATTTCAACTTGTCATTCAATATTTCTGATGGATTGTTAATATAGTTCTTATATATGTGGAACTCTTCCAGAACATCTATTTTCCTGCCTTTACTTATTATTTTCATGTTTTCCTGGATTGAAGAGTACAGGTTTCCTGTTTCTACCAGGTGTTCTGCAAATGTTGACGTTTAATGGCATTTTTAGGTTTATGTCCCTGGAATTTCTGTGAGAATGACCTGCCTGTTTGTCCTATGTAGGATTTAGGGCAATTGTTGCAGTTTATTTTATATATACCACATTTATTGTATACATTGTCCTCTTCTTTGGGGGGGTCTCTGTAGCAAGTTTCCCATGTTATTGTTTGTGCAGCAAGATAAAATGTAATTATGTTGTTTAAAAATATTGCTGATTTGATTGTGGAAGTCTCCACTGTAAGTCATGCACACGTATTTCTTTTTCTCCTTATTAGATTAACCATTCCTAGGAGTCCTTTTGTATTTCCTCATTATATTATTAATGATGTTTGGGTTGTAGCCATTCTCTTGAGCAACAAACTTGATGGTGTTAATTTCAACAGTTCTATCAGAGATGGACAATGGAACGTCTAATAGCCTTTTAACCAGAAAGTTAAATGCAGCCATTTTGTGTGATCTGGGATGGTGGGAAGAATTGTTTAGAAGTTGGTTGTTATGGTAGGTTTCCTGTATATGTCAAATAGGTGTCTACCGTTATTATTGGACATTGTGAGGTCCAAATAACTTATTTTCCTGTTTTGGGTTTCGATCACATGTGTGAACTTTATGGTGCTGTTTATGCTGTTTAAATATTTAGTAAACATTTTTATCTGTCTATTAGTACCATTGAAGAGGATTAATGTGTCATTGATACATCTGTAATAATAACATATTTTGTTCCGGAATTTGTTGTTTTTGTGTAATACATGTGAGTTTCAGGGTTTTTAAACATCAAAATAGTAA
>JAGFPH010025137.1:0-11021 GCA_018207615.1 Philaenus spumarius
GTTTACGACCGCCAACTTAAAACAAAACCAAGAAAATATTAACTTTTAAAAGACCTTTATAATTATGTAACACCGTACTACAGTAAATATTTCTTCAACAATCTCAACCTCGTCCAAAATATACTTTTTGGGCCATTGGAATTAGAAAACAAATACTTCTCTTAGATTCATTTTTGGGTCAAAATATTGAAGTTTCAATAGAAACCAAGCTAAACTGATTCTGGTTTTATAATTAGCCTAGTTTCTGATAATGGATTGACAATATTTTAAAACAAAAGTTGTTTAGACATTTTCCATGTTATTCCTCTCTAACTCTGGGAATCCTCTTCTGGGTTCCTCTTTATTTTATTTTTCTTAACCCACTGTATTCCAAGAAATAAAGAGGAACACAGAACTAGAATACTAAAACTGATGTGTCTAGAAAACTAAATATATTAGAATGAGAGAAACCACTGTGACCAGGCACCGACTCACAAACAATGACCTTATTTTATTTTTTATAGTAATGCGATACATAATGTGGTGCAATATATCATTATATGACAATTTTAAAATACAATTTTTACTGAAGTAAGTTAGGCCTACCCAGTTTGTTATACTTTTAAAATTAGTAAATTAATTTATTATCATCTTTAAGTTGATTTATTATTGTTTCTTCTTTACTAAAGCCTATTCAGGTCTTCAAACCACTTCATAATTTGTTAAACATTTCCCATTTCAAAACAAAAACAATTGATCTAGTGCCCATGAGTCATAATTTGTATATGTAGTTTGTTATTCACCTAATATAAATATTCCCCAAACTCAACTATGTTAATGGCTAAATTACAAAAAATATCTTTTCTAAAGCCTGTTTATAGTTACAGGTTTTCTTAATACTATTCGTTGTTATTTTAAGTCTCTGTGAGTATTTATAAAAACACGATATTTTAAAATGTAATTTGTAACAAATTTACTGCATTCAATAAATTTGTGTTTTTTAAGTGCAAAAATTACGAGAAGACTTATCTATAGGCCTATTTATATCTAAAACTAAATCGAAGAATATCAAAATTAAGCATTGATATAAGATATTATTCAAATCTGCTTATACAACAGCATTGAATTCTAACAAATTTTCTTCACTATAAGGCCAATTGAGGCTTCCTATAAGCACACTAAAAATCCCCCCTCCCCGGAACTTGCCGCCATCTTGTATTTTAAGTCACTTTAAACTTGTTATTATAAGTGAATATATAAACTATTTGTTTTAGTAGTATCAATCGGATTTTTAGGTGAATTCGATATACTCTGAAGAAATATTTAACTGCTCTTTAAAATTATTTATAAAACTCATAATCAATTTCAACTGAAATAATCTGCATTTAGCATTTAAATTATAGAGAAAAGTTATTAACAATCCTCAGTTTAGAAAATATTGAAACAGGAAAAAGTTGTAATCCTACTATTTATCACAAGCAACTCAACTTCAAGCACATAATTCAAAACAAAATAAAAGTTGATGAGTTTATTTAGCATGAAGTGTTTATTTGATAGTAAATATTATACAAATTACGGCTACGTGTTTTCACAACAACCATATTGCTAAATCCACTGCAGTCAACTAGATTTAATGTAATCTTCGTTAAATAGATTGTAATTGAAGTAATCTGAAGTTTGGAATGTAATCGTCAAAGTCCAAGTTTTGTGAGGTTAGGGATGTACAAAGGTATAAGTCAAGAACACTGTACTTATTTTTGGTAATTAGAATACCAGCGTTTAGGTTATTACTTTTAAGAGTCTTGGAAGATAAATGGTGACTATTTTGAACCTTAGTAATACGTTTAAAAAAAGTTGTTTTGTTTAGATCACCCGAGCAGTCCGTAAAAAGAGCAAACGAATCAGTTTAGACACACACGGAAACCCCACAATTTCTTATCTAAAGAAACTAAGGAAAGTATTTTTCATTCTTCATTTAACTTTGGAAAATTGACCAAATTGGTTATTGAATGAAATCATATACTATAATCAATGTTTATTAAAATTGTGACTTTTGAGTAAAATGGTTAATTAGTAGTAAATAAAAATACGCAAACCGTTTATTGTCACCAACTTGAAACGGAAACAAAAAATATATAATTATATTTTTAAACGATATTAGTAAACGAGCTATAAAATGATGATACCTATGTTTGAATTAAAAATGTCTTCAAAGTTGCATCCCCTACCAAAATATGCCTTTTAGAGCTCTGAAATATGAAATAATATTTTATGTTTAGATTTATTGTTTAGTTATTTATTGTTTAGATATAGCCAATACTAAGGATAATTTTCATTATACACATTGTCTAAATATTAATATTTTTTATTAAATCCAAAATATCTTAACATAAAAGTTGTATTAGTTGTAAAGTTGTATAAGAGTTACGTAAAATTTTAACTAGCTTTTAAACTAGTACTGTTGATAAAAAACAAATTACGAAACTAAACCACTACTTTGATCAATTCCTTACCATCAGTGGATAGTTATTATTAATGCATTTTGTGTAGCACTAGACTTATACGGTCTGTTATTATTCAAGTTTTTTTCTCTTCTGATGTGGAGTCATTGTTGAGCATTCTTTATAATAAAACAAAAATATATGAATTTTAAAAAGTTCACCAGAAATTTGTAGGTAGTTTATACATTTCGAGTGAAATTTGCATTTTAGTTCAAAGGCCATGCAATGCACTAAACTGTAGACAAAAGAGTAAACGTACCTTAATTTTTGTTCGTATTAGCTTTTGAAAATCATTTTAATATACAGGGGGAAACTTAAGTGTACTTCGCACGACAACAAACTTACAACTTACAAACAAATATTGTATAGATTCCTAGTAATCACAAATATAACCAATAAATTAAAAATATACATAATTAATTGATTCAAAGTATATTAAATCAGATGTTAATTGAAATATTATAGTAAGAAGATGATTACTGTACCAGCACTGAAATTATGTTCAATGAGCTTATTCATGTATTTCAAGTAGTCAGATAGCTTTTTTAAACTATTTTATTCTTAAAATGTCTTTAAATTATTTGTATATTTTAGAATATACAAACATTCATTATATATGAAAATCATTAAGGATCACCCACTTCAATGTGATCAACAAAATAAATTTGTTGTTATTTTTAACTTTTTTAAACCTTTGAAATTAACACTTAACCTACGTTTACAGTATACATTTCTTTGAAAATAACCCCATCACCAAACTATGCCTTTTTACTATTCACTGAGATGTAATTTAAAAAATATTTCTCTTTGATTTTTACTTTCTCCCCCCCTATACGTAGTATATGGAGAAAGTATTGTTTACGTCCAAACTTTCGAATTTGAATTTTTAGTGGAATTATCTGTTTTGGTGCCCCTTTTCCCAAAAATATTTTTAGTGAAATAATTTGTTTTGGTGCTCTCTGAACCCAAATTACTATCATTGGACAATTGGACCATTACTGAGTACTAACATTGGACGTGTCAGGTCGTTCCATAAGTGATATGGCCATAAATTCAATAACAAAAACATAACTACAAAATAAATTATAAAATAAATAAATAATTGTATTATAAAAACAAAATATGACGGACAAAACTATTAGGTCTACGTTCTGTTGAACAATACACTTGTAAGAAGTTAAACCTATTTTGCAGTAGGTTTTGGAAGACAAATTTAACTATAAACACTTTTTCTGCACGTAGAGGTTTTCAACAATCAATGCATCAAATATTTTTTACTTTAAAATGGAAAGAGTCAAACTATTTTCTTTGGACTTAGGATCACATTCGTGGAGCCAAGTCTTGCCAATTATTTTCAAACCAACTACATCAAAATGAAATTGTCTTCAAAGGTTCTTACATTTCCTTTGCAAGTATATTTTAAACATAACATAAGAACCTAATCTAAAATTATCAAACCATATTGTAGAAATGTTAACAACGCCGGTTTGTCGGAATAGTGTCAGACTCTATGTCTGAAGAAATGAATTTAACAATAGAAATATTGCTGACAATTATTACCCTTGTGGCAGCCCCTCGACCCTAACGTAGAGTACGTTCACTCTAACAACATTGTTTCGTTATATAGACCTATTCTACAAAATAATTGGGATTTTTTAAAGTTAAAACCATGAAGGTTAAATTGAGGATATACGTAAACGTTTACATTTTAATTTTTACTGTAAACGATTTAGTTGGAATTGGGTTTAGTATTTTTAGTAAATCAATAAAGTACATGTGTTACAACATGATTTGACGAAAATTATGGTGCTATTCTGTGCTAAAAAATTTTTGTGTTTGTTCAGTTCTAGAGACTCTTAGAAGCAATTTTACGTTTTAGTTAATTCAAGTTTCATCTTATTGTAAATTGAGCATCTGTCAGTTGCAAGATATCTGTAATATAACAAATCTTTTAATTTCAAAGATATAAAAAAATTATTTAAGAACGAAAAGAAAACCAGAAATTTATTTCGGCACATTTAGTTATTTGAATAAACTGTCCATGCACTAATTCTACTTAATAACTTTTTGAAATAGTTCACACATTTTAAAACTGCTTTTGTTATCACATTATTATGTAAGCTTGAATTACATGTTACCTACCTTATTTCGTATGTGGATGAAACTACATATGTTACAAAGTTAGGAAACATTTTTATAATTTTGTAACCTGGTTGTCAACCTGCTTCACCGTATTGTTTTGTCTGAGACATGGATCGAACAGCATGAGGTTAGTCTTTATCGATTGCAAAATTTTGTTTCAGATTCGATGTGCGGTTTTAATGTGGCACAAGAAAAAATTGATTTATTTTCACTATATAGATTGTATCTTGTGTGGCGGTTCGGATATATTTATGGAAGAATTACATTTTTTATTTAGCTGTATAGTAAATGCGACCAAATTTTAATAGGAGATGTTCATCTAGATTTATTAAACAACAATAAACAAAGAAATAATTACACCACACTTTTGCCAAATTACGGCTTTGAAATGTTATTAAAAGAACCGAGAACCGTAGTAAATAATTTAGCAAAGTGTATTGATCATGCGTGAGTTATAATAAACGATATGTTTAAAGTAAATATTAAATCAGATATTCTAGGTATGACATTATAGATCACTACGCAATAATTTTAGTCCTATTGTTATCACAAGTTTATACATTGCAACCTCAAGCCAGGCCTGTTCAAGCTATTGCCTATAAACTAAACAAACACAATGTTTTGACTGATTTTTCAAATGTATACAATGGTACAAATATAAATTCTGCTTTTGAAACATTTTTTGAAATATTGGAAAACAATATAGATTTATGCGTATGTTACAAATTCCTGACGTCTATAAAACAAATTTTATTAAACCCTGGATTACGAACTACTTATGTTTTTAAATTAATAAAAGCAACCAGCTACATAGACGATTAGAAACATCCCAATGACCCAAAAATAAATGAAAGTTTTAGAAAATGTAAAAGTTGAGATACAGGTTGACATAAAGGAGGCTAAATCATATTAGTACTATACATTATTATATGTTTAAACACAATGTTTAAACATTGTAAAGGAAATTCAAGGAAATGAGGTCAAGGGTCAAAGACGCGAGTCTTGAAAAGGTAGGCTTTACATTTTCTAAAGGAAAATGGAACTGATACTACTGCTAATGAGTTTTATTCTTATTTTTTTAATTCTGTAAATGTTATTAGGACACCATTTCTAACAAATTGTTCTACATTTTCAATGTACAATGGTCATTTTGGACCACGAAACGAAAATGTTTATATTTTTAACAAAAGTAACACCGGACGAAATTGAGAAAAAGATCCGTGAGCTAAAGTTAGGCAAATCTCCAGAATTTGATGGTGTAAGTGCATCTTTGCTCAAGGCTATCAACATTCACATAACGGATGTAGTATAATTTTTAATAAACCTAACTTTTGTGACTGGCATGTTTCCTGATAGACTTAAAGATTCCCTAGTTGTACCAGTTTCCAAAAAAAGTGACAGGGAAACAGTTGCAAACCTATTCCTCTGATATCTTTGTTTCCAAAGGTTTTTGACAAAGTGCTAAAGTTCATAATAATGGTTTTTTTTAAAGAAATGTTTTAGCAATAATCAGTTTGGGTTTAAAAATTGTTTTGGTACTGAAGATGAATTCTTAAAATTTAGTTCCTCTATTTATGATGGCTTAAATATAGTAAATGTGTAACAGGGATCTTCTGGATATAAAAAAAAAAACCACGCAATATCTATTATGTATACAAGGTCCTATAGATGTTTTACATACGGAGTGGATATACAACGTTAGTACATAACCCAGATAGAATGAAACTCCGGAGTTGTGCGCCACATCCTGTATTAAAGACAAATAAGATTTTTTGCGAAATTTTATTAATTCGTCGGTCAGCCCAAAACTTTTAAACAATATACCTGAATATATATTTAAAAAAATACAAATTCTAAAACGTTTTTGATGTATTTGAGGCACATTTTAGACGATACAGCGAGCACTTTAAATATTACAACTTAATGGTCTGCTTTAGTGGCGGTCATCTTGGGGTAAGAGCAATGTTAAATTTAAAACCATTTATTTGGTAATTTTTTTGCAAAGTCTCGTTTTAACCACAGTCACAATACGCATCCGTTTTGAGTTTCACATTTAAAAAAAATCCCTTTTATTTTTCACGTCATTTACTTTTTTTAAGTACCAAGTTTTTGATTTTTTCTTTGCACAGTAAAAATTTATAATTAAAAGTGAATTGCAAGCCGGATCAGCAATTTTATAAAGAATATTCAGTTTTTTTCAGCACTCAATTAAAAAAGATGGATTTATAAAATGTATAGTTTTCTAGATTTAACATTGAACGTTTTCAACTGCCTCTTTTTTAAACATATTCTTGCATAAAAACAAATATTTAAAGTAAAGTGTACCTTATTTTTTTGTGGTAGCCTAAATGGATTGTTGTTAAATTTTACAGGACAACAATTTTACTGGTAGACAATTTTACAGGATAAATTAATTGATTGAAACTCGAAAATACAACAACTCTAATAATAATAAAATAATATTAAAGTGATAAACTTTAAAGATAGTTAGTCTATATATACCAATTAACCTTAAGGAATCTTACAAAACTTGAAAGCTTTTTTTTTGTATTAAAATCTAATTATAAATAGGTACCACAAATAACAATTTGTCCCAATTTGAAACATTTAGAAAGTTTTAAAAATTTTCAATTTAGTTGATAAAATACCTCTGTATTATCCAAAACATTATAAGAAAAGCTTTTACAGCTGAAGCAAATGCTGTCAATTGCTTTTACAGAAATGTTTTCCGACTTCAAACACTAAAATTAAATTGAAAAAAATAATAATAAAATGACTAAAGTATTAAGTTCTTAAAACGACAAGTCTGGCTCATGTCTGATTACATTTTTATAAGTTCCGAAGTTCGGAAGATATCGTGAAAACTGTGTAAATGGATTTATTCTTTTCAAAAAATATATATAATTCGTATTAATCAAGTAATTATTTTTATTTTTAACATTAGGTAAAAATAAGTGCCAGATTCTTTTTCAGCATCCCAAAAAACAATAGGAAAATGAGTTTTACCAAAATCGGTAAAGAAATGAAGAACTTACTATAATTTGCATATCGTCTATTGTGTAGAAGTAAAATATTAAACCAATAAACCATTTAATATACAATGCAGTAAACAATAAACAACCCTCCCTCAACTATGAATAGATAGCAGGTAGAAGGGTAAGTAGGCAAGGCCGGGCCGGGCCGATGGCAGGGTGCAGTTAGGAAAGCGAGCGAGTGAGAATGGCCGGTTTAAAACTTACAAAACTATCTAAATAACGGTACTTTGTATATAAATTGTATAAAACAGATCAACTATTGATGGTCTCAGTTACGACGCTAAGTTGGGTGTATAAGAAATTGTATAAGTTTTTTGTAATTGGGTCCCTTATTTGTTGGTTATGAAATGTTGATCCGATGCTCGAACACGAAAGAGCCACAATAAATGTTGATCGAAAACGATCAACCTACCCTGGTTAAAAATAACAGCAAAACCAACAAATGATTACGCGAGAAATCTATATATACATATATATATATATATGAATTTTAATGACACCCCAAAACGTGTTCTGGAGACCATGATCGGTGCTCATTTGCTACTCCCGACCTTGGGTCTCACCATAAGGGCCACTGCAATAGCTCATTTTTCCTATGGAAATTCGCTAATAAAGGGCAGGAGGTTAGGTGCGTGGCAGTGTGTACCAAATGCTGATGTAAAATTCGGACGTAAAATGCGGCACTGGGAGTGCGAACATACACACACCCACCCCCACCCTCTCACACACCCTCACATATATATAAATAATGTTTAGTCACTTCCTAAAATGTATTCTGGGGAATATGATCGGTGATCATTGACTGCTTCCGACCTTAGGTTTTTCCTAAGGAAATTCGCTAAAAACTTTTATACAGGTAACCAACTAGCCTATGAGAACGTACAAATTGTTAAGGGCTCACCTGGAGGATCGTTCAAAACTTCGTTATCAACAATAGTAGTAGTTCTTGTTAACTTCTGCTGAGACTTTCTAGATTTGTTCGATTTTGCACTTTTGCCTGACCGCGGACCCTTCTTTGACTTTTTCTTTTCCACGATAGTTTCACCTTCCATAACCGGTTTATTAGTCTGAAAATTAAATGATCTTATAAGTTTTCGTGCGTAGACTCGGGTTGGGCTCGAAAGCAAAGCTGAGAAACTAAGAAAGCTGCTGGATTTGTTGTGGATGGTAGCTGAAATCAAGGGCGGATAATGCGAGGGCCTTCATAAAAAAATAACTAAAAAAAAAACGTGGCCAAGAAAAAATCTAAAATTTGTAAACTACATTAAAAGAATATGTATTGAAGGACAATTAATTAATCGGGCTATAATCAATAGCAGAGTAGAACCAATCAGATTACAGGATTTGGTCACGTGACCATTAAAAGTCATCTATTGATTAAGCAAACAGTGGTAGCTATTATACTCGGTACACTTACCATCTTCTGCAAAGTTCTGTTTATGGCTGCTCTCGCTGCTTGTTCTTTTTTTAAGTTGTCGACCATGTTTGACCAATAAGGGTTCACATTCTTCACACTCATCAAGTCCTTATTGTTCAGATATTTCAGTATCGCTCTATTCACCCAAAAGGGCAAAATCTGTACCTACACATTGTCATAGACATTAGTTGTGATTGTAAAATATGCGATTTCATAAATAAAGCTTTAAAAGTATTTTTGAAAGGTATTGATACAGTAAAATAACTTGATGTTATAATAATAGTACGCCTATAGTCTATCCGCTCGGCCGTGATACCTGACTTCTCGGAACTCAACGCCCCCTCCACTAGTTTGCCGCCGGCAGGCCCGGCGAGCGGGTAGGGAGGGGGGTTGAGTTCCGAGAAGTATCACGGCCGAGCGGATAGACTATAATACACAAAACATTTGTACAAAAAATATATGATACAAACTTATAAAATTATCAATAATAATTAATAAGTAACAAAAGTAAAATCAAAAGCTCTTTCTCCCCAAGTTAGTTTCATAGTAGAAAATAAGTCTGTTATGAAGTAATAATAATCTATATATATGATGCTTTGTCCTGACTGAATAGCTGACTGACTGACTGGACTGACATAGAATCAACATAGAGCAAAACCTACTTAAGATAGGCCTACAAATACGAAAGTATATTCTTTTGGGGTCATTGACGCAAACCAAGAAAGGATTTTGCAAAACTTGCATTTTCATGTGTAGAATATGTGAAAATTCGGATACAATTGTTCGGATCAAAAGCTTAGCAACACAAGTTTGATTACATTTATTACCATATCAACCAGTTTAGCAAATTTAGAATCGGTTTATTACTATTCACAACAAACAGCTTATTTGGGTTAGGTTAGAATGGTTAGATCAACAAAATAAAAGCAAATACAAACAAAATCATCGAGAAATGCTTACTGTATAATTCAATTCAAACATCTGTTGTTACGTATTATGAATAACAGCTGATTCGGGTAGAAAACTTAATATAATTTTAGGTTAGGCCTACAATGAACCAAAACACGTTTATTTGCAACCAATTTGGCAAATTTAGGATCACGTAATTATTCTTCACAACTAACAGTTTTTTTTAGTTAAAAGCAAATAAAGGGCTTACATTATTCTAAGTCAAATATCTGGTGTTACATATTATATTGTTTCCTTCAGTTGGTAATTACTTGAAAATAATTATAGGCCTACTTATTGTTCATACTTTACCTGGTCAACAACATCGGGTTGTTTTTTTGACTTTGACAAACGCTTCTTCTTGTCTTTCCCTTTGCTTGTTTTTGGTTTTCCTTCTTCCTCATCATCTTTGTGTGCATTTTTCAGCATATCCAACTTTTTGTTCCAAATATCCAGAAACTCCTCAACCTCTTCATTTATAAATACATTTTTTTTCGACATACCATCTGCAACAACATCAAAGGTTTAATATCAGTGTAACTACCTCAAAATCTAAATAAATATAGGGTGTTCAAAATGAGTTTCGAGGATTTAAGGTTTTGTAGTATTTATTACGGTAAATTACAATTATATAAATACATCAAATGAAAGAGCAACTCAAACAGTTTTTCCAACAAAAGTGTTCAATGTGAGCACCAATCGTCACACGGCACACATCGAGTTCATTCCAAACCGTGTTCAGTGTGTCTGGAGCAGGGGTGCCCAGAAGGGGGTGGAATGGCGCTCAGAGCGCCATCAAAACAAATTTTGGGGGGATTTTTGAAACTATAAATAAATGAGACAATTTGTGAATCACAATTGAAATTTCGTGTATGTACCGTACGGTAGGATGACAATAATACATTAATATTATTGGCAAATGTATTGCTATTGTAGTATACAGTACAGTAAATAATCTACCTATTTATAACTAAGATATTTTTTGTTCATTGTCGGTAT
>JAGFPH010025138.1:0-11021 GCA_018207615.1 Philaenus spumarius
CAGCGCGCAACACTTCAAGCATCTTCATCGCTTGGACTCTAGTTGACAAGTGACTTTAGCGTCTTTCTCCACCGCTCAGAAGCGTCTGACCACCTACAGATGTTCAAAGTTGCGTCATATCTTTTGGTTGCTAGCTATGCTTTCCTTCTGGATCTTGCATGTTGAAAAGCACGTAGAGCATTTTTCTAGGAAATAGCTTGCAGGTGTTCGCTTCTTATCTCGTCTAGACTGGTGTGGACGTTGCTTTTCTAAATGCGTCTTGAAACTCGTAGCCTATACTTTCCGCGTCTTAAAGTCATTGCATAAACTGTTTATTCTTTAAACTCACATATAGATTGAATATAATAATTATTTTTAATACTTGTCTGCCTTTTACATTTATTCAAATTACTAATTAAATTTACTTTTAAAATTTTGTCTGCCTTTATGAAATATTGAACCGACTCATGTCCTATGCATTTTCTCTACCCTTTACTTTTAATCGTGAAGCTTTAGTTTAACTCTTTTTTATTTATTTATTTAACCTTAATTTAACAATCTTACAATGTTTTTAAGTCTGCTTTTTTATTTATATAGTCTGCTTATTTTTTACTTTATGTTTGTTTAAATGATTCTACTTCAACAATTTTGCGTCATAAATGAATTTATATATGTATACAAGAATTATAAATATTTATTATTATATATTGCGTCTTTTTTATCTACCAGACCACACCTCTGAGTTTTAGTCACTATGAGAATTTACTAGTTAAAATCGTACAATGTTTTCGTTGCAAGGACTGCAAGTGTTACAAGATATCCAAATGAAGAGGAGTTTGAAATTCCAGAAGTACAAGAGGAGTTCTCTATTAATAATATAAAAAAGTTAAATATAGAAAAACTGCAGCTAGAAGATGAGTACTTATTTACTATTAGACAGGCGATAGCGGATCCAACTCAAGCGACAAAAACTGCTTACAGACAATCTAGATTGTACACGTTAGATGAAGGCGTATTGTACTACAAGTTTTACGTGAATGGAGATTGTAGGAAACTGCTTACTATACCAAACTCGTTAGTCAGCGAAATATTGCACTCGTATCATGACACTTTAACAGCTGGCGCTCTTGCAGGCGTGGCTAAGACATTATCAAAAATTAAACAAAAATACTTTTGGAAGTCTATGACAGCAGACGTAGTAGCATATGTGAAGGCATGTCATGATTGCCAAATCATGAAACCTTCTCGACAGAAACCAGCTGGGTTATTGCAGCCTATTATTTCCCGAATACGCCCGTTTTTGAAATTGGTGTTAGACTACTTAGGCCCACTACCCAGAGCTAATAAAAAATTATATATTTTGGTAGCCACCGACAGTACCACGAGATACGCGATAATCAAGGCAACGGAAAAGGCAGATGCACACACAACAGCTAAGTTTGTCCTGGAAGACATAATACCAAATTATGGACTTCCTCATGAAATTCAAACAGACAGGGGTTCACACTACGTTGCTGACGCTTTGAAACAACTTTATAATGCCTTAGGAATACAACAGCGAACTTCTACAGCTTACAGGCCTCAAAGTAAAGGGATAACGGAGAGGTATAACTCAACCTTAATAACAATGTTAAGATTTTATGTAAACGAGAGTCAGAGTGATTGGCACAAATATATAAAGTTGGTTAATTTGGCGTACAACTCCAGTAAGCATGAATCGACGGGTCACTCGCCATTCTATCTGTTACACGGATTTGAACCCAAGAAACCTATTGACCTAGCATTGTTACTAAGAATTCCGGACCACGATGTTCTTGAATCAATCAAAACAATTCACAAAGTACGGAAGGACATTCCTTTAATAATGCAGCGTACACAAGGACAACAATGTGATCGACATGATGCAACACACGTAGAGCGGGAATACCAGGCAGGAGACTTAGTATTAGTTAAGGATTTTGCTAAAAAGAATAAACTCATGAAAAAATTTATTGGTCCGTTTAGATATTAAGAAAATTAACACCATTGAATTATGAGGTAGAGATTACTACGGCAGGTAGATTACGCAGCGATATCATTTACGTAAGTCGATTAGAAAAGTATAGCAGTAGATTGTAATTCTAGGAATATATTTGTTGTTATAAAATAAATAAATAAGTCACGTTTTTGTAGAAATATAGGAATTGTTAGTTTTAAGTTATAGGATTTATTTAAATTGTGTGTGTTTACTTAGCATTTTGGATAACTTGTCAAATTCCTGACGACTATAAGTAACGAGATATACATATAAAATATTACTTTATTCCATGATTTTTAACTATGTGTAATATGTATTTTAAAATAAGATATCGTAGCAAATTTTTGTTTTGTTTTCGCGAACCTTTTATGTAGTTGGAAGTTTTAGTATATGGAAGTTTTAAAAAACATGCATTATTATGAATTTAATGTCAAAGAATAGTTTTGGTACATATGTTCTGTAGGTTCAATTTAATTCCATGGTTCTGATAAAAACTGAGTTCAAGATTTTACTTACCAAATTTAATGTAACGGCATAATTTTCTGGGGAGGGGAAAGATTTAATTTAATTCTAAACTAAAATATTCACAAAGTGTCTCCTCAGGTGAAACAAATAGCGACTACTTCGACGATCAAAAAGGTCCAGGAACAGAAGATTTATCACCACATTCACATATCCACCCTTATACAGATCCTAATTACCGACATCCCTATACAAATTTCAGTTGATTCCTATTTAAACCCTTTCCTATAATCTTTGTTCATGAAGCTTCAAATCCTTTATATCACGTATTTCCTTTGGACCCCATTATCATGTTCCATGATCCATATCACACCCCCAATGCTCATTTCCAGAAAACAACAATTTCTGTAAGGCAGTCAAGGCACTACAATAGCTATCTACAGTAGAAGACAGTCTTTGACAGTACATCACAGAGTGGCGAGTTTATACATTTCCAACATTGGGCAAGAACTACATAGGCGGACAATAACAGGCAATAGTGACCCTATCAACTGATGTGGAACGGCTACGGGTGCAGAGCTACATACTCTAGACGCAAACGAAGAGGCTGTCACTCTGTATATTTATTCCTACTTGTATAATTATGTACTTAGCACTTAAGATATATTTATATATTGGTCAATTACCCACAATTTAAAAAAAAAATGTTTGTTTTAAGGAATGCCTGTGTTTGTATTTGAGTGTGCGTGTGGATGTGTACGTAGCATTTAACCACCCCAAGAAATAGTCTAACGTTGGGACAACGTTTTAGGAGGTTGGGTGATGTTACGAAGTGAGATGAGGGTTATTATTAATTTATATTTTAACTATATTAGATGTAGAATTTTATTGGTAGCCTACGGTGCAACACGCGATGAAGTCAAATCGCATAGTTGCATTTTGTAGTAAGCCAACGACTAAGCTAGACGAGTAAAACTGAGTGGGGACAGAGATGTTAAATAGAGGCGACTAAATTCGAGACGGGGCTTTTTTGAGTGGAACGAGTGAAGGTGTACGTCGGGGCGACACGGGTTGACCGGAAGAAGCCACGAGGACAAATTAAGGTGAGGGAACATTTCTTGTGAATATTTGGGGAAATAGTATAGCATCAAGCTAAGTAGAATCAGTTTTGTTTGTTTCATAATTAAAGTAATTATTTATTTGAGTGATATCCGTGTTTGAGATTTTTGGGAAGTAAACATATTATTTGAGCTCAGTTTTGCCCGTAGAGTTAGGCATAAGATTTATATAGATTTAGATTGATTGTTGTAGGATGTACAAATATTAAAGATTATTGTTTCTGAACATGTTAGTAGAGCACTGTATTTAATAGTCTATTTATCTCTTATTGGAATTAAAGATATGTTAAGATATTCTTGATGGGGTTTGAGTTATTGTAGCAAGTATATTATCCTCTCACAACATAATTAGAGCCAAGCGAGTAGTCTTTAATAAGAAAGATCCCTACGTAATAAATTGGTCGAGGCGCCGATTTTTAGGTTTTTACCTAAATCACAAAAATTTTACTATTAAAACGTTTTTGCTTAAGTTATTAAATATTGTTCTTTTCAAAATAATTCCATAGAGTAAATTTAACTTTCTTTTCTTTCGAAGGCACATTAATTTCTTTAATAATCTGTTGTGTGAGAGAATTTGATTATAATAAACAGTTATTTATTATTTTAAGTGCATTTTCGAAATTATAAATTTTGTGTTACATGTTGTGTGGCTATGATAAGTAGTTTAAGTGTATTTCATGTGTTTGAAGACATTTTATGTGTTTTAATTTGAAACTGTGTGTAGAATATATGATCTTGTGTTTCGGTGATTTCTTAGATAGGAAATATTTTAGGCGAACAGTGTTTTTTTTGGCAGTGTGTTTTAAGGAGATTAGGTCGTGCAGATAAATTTAATTAAGTGTTGTGGAAAGCTAATGGACATTGAGAAGTTAGCCGTAGACAATACTGATTAAAGATCTGTTTCGTCAGCTTTAGAGCACACTTCTTTTACTGTCAACGACATCGCGGGGAATCCGCTTATAACGCGCATCGGGAGAGGTTTCCAGACGGCACGTGTTTGCAGATTTTCAATTTGACAACGGACATAATTTCCAATGAAAATTACTTTAAGCTTGTCAGAAATAAAACTTTTGACGCGGGAACGTGCTGAGGAATTGTACAGAGAATTAGGTTTAGAGATTCCTGAGCAATCAGATTTAGAGTATTTGGGGTCGCACTTAAAATTAATTAAGTTAAAGGCAGATTCAGAAGTTAACAAATCATTAGGGGATTACGATAATGTGTTAGTTGTTAAAAATTCACAAGGTTAGGAGAGGAAAATATTTACGACCAAGTAAAATTTAATGAAAGTTCAGTAAT
Source organism: Philaenus spumarius (assembly GCA_018207615.1). Lineage (NCBI taxonomy): Eukaryota > Metazoa > Arthropoda > Insecta > Hemiptera > Aphrophoridae > Philaenus > Philaenus spumarius. Next base: position 4,876 of record JAGFPH010025138.1, read on the forward strand.
TGTATCGCCACAGATTAATCAAACTAAGAAGGAGGATTCACACGTAATAGGTATGATGGCACAAGAACGTTTGCCATTTTTTAATCTGGGAACGTTTAAGGGATGTCAAAACGAAGATATTTTTGTCCACATAGATTCGAACGCGCAGCTGTAGGACTGGCAGGACTGGAAATAACTGGCAGGAGGATAAAAAAGTTATTGTCTTTCCAATGTATTTAGATGAGGTTGCCTTATCATATTTTGAAAACTTTGAGAGAAAAAATTTAAATATCAGGTGGGGAGATGTCAAAAGCGCTTTTCTCCAATCTTTTGCACCTACAGAGAGCAAAGAATTGTTATTAATGCAATTGAATAGTAGGGTACAATTAACATCTGAATCCGTAATAAAATATAAAACCGATGTCGAGACATTGTGTGCTAGGATTGAACCGGATATGCCGGAAGAAAAATTGTGCAATCATATTTTAAAAGGGTTGAATCCAGCAATTTTACAGCAAATAGCAATGTTGGACAATTCAACATTGCAAAAATTAGAAAATAACAATCAAAATTTTGAAAGAGCTAGCTTTATGATGAGTACACGGCTAGGTTTAAATGGTCAGAGCATGGATAGTACAGAAAGCAAGGGGAAGGAAATGGAGAACAAAATAGATATCATTATGGGAATGATGAATAGGTTAGGAATACGAAACGACAGATCTAGGAGTAAAGAGAATTTCGGGGAAAGTCCCGATAGTAGGGACTCAAGCCCTGGCTACAGGCGAACAATAAATACAAGTTTTAGTAGAGAACGGAAAGTTTCACCTAGTTATAGATCTTATAGGGATCGACCAAGAGCAGATAGTAGAGAAAGAAAGGTATATTTTCAAGAATTGGAATCAAATCACAGCCGAGGCAGTAAAGAGTATGGTGGAAGTAATAGGGTGTCGTCTTACACAAAACGATGTTTTATTTGTAACAGAGAGGGACATTTTGCTTGAGATTGTAGAATTAGATATCCAAAAAACTAGTAATGCCTGGAGTACAATATAAGTGCTCTGGAAGGCAAAACGAATATCGGAAACACAAAATAAATCTTGTAGGCAATCATAACAGGAACCAAGACATAAATGGTTGTAAATTAAGGCTAGATAACATAAGGGATAGGCTCATACAGCGAGAAGCCCAGAGGGAGCATATTAGGTTTTTGAAAGAATTTCACGCAGCAGATTCAAAAATTATAACCGATAAACAGATTCTTAAAACAGTTATTTTTAAGGAACAAGAAAATAAATCTAAACAGGCCGATATAAAGGGACATTTAAACGCTGCAATGAATGAACGCTACGAACGTGATATGCTGACTTAGTTAGATAAGCGGTCAACATATTCACCTAGATCAGGGAGTGCTGACAGTTGCTTTAGTGACAATAAAAACATCTGTAAAAATAATTCTGTCATCGGAAAAATTTTGGATATTGCTTTAAATGTACCAGGGATTTTTCAAGGAAATGAAATAGCTATAATATTAGATACAGGTTGTAATATCTCTTGTTTAAAATCAGATTACAAAACCAGCGAGATGGTATTACAGAGCTGTAATGTGGCACTTACGTCTGCAGACATGACGCCTATGCAAATAGAGGGAAAGGTTGAAATTTAATTTTTAATACAGGGGGTGTTTTACAGACAAACAGTATACTTAGTAAAACAACTTTCGTATACCTTATTATTGGGAAATGACTTTTTAATTAATAATAAAGCAATAATTGACTACAAGAAGGAAATTGTGGCAATAAATACCAATGGATCTAGACATAGTATTAAGATAGATAAGGGTTGGCTAAAAGAATATGTAAATAATCTAACTCATAAAGAAACTAATATAGCAAACGGGGTTAACATATATTCCAAGACGGACACTATAATAAAACCACATTCAAGTCTTGAATTAGAGATAAGAACTGATGAACAGATACCAGAGGGTCTGGGTTACCGTTTTTTCGAGAGCAACGAGATGTCAGTTCAGAGAGGACTTTATGTCTGTGCGACGAGTGGAAGCACACCTGTAAAACTAATATTAACTAACACAAAATCTATATCTAGTCATATTTTACATTCAACGAAGTTGGGACACAATGTACAAAGTAGTGAATCGACGAAAAATATTTTTAATAGCACAGAGGATCATAATTTTGATGTGTTAAATGTTGGAGCACGGTGTTCGACGGATGATTATAATGAGCGCGGCGCTTTATACGATCTAGGAGGTGAAAAAATTGACATAAATTTATAATTGTCGTCTCAAGATTTTGCAAGAGCGAGAAGACTCGTGGAAAAATACGTTCATCTTTTTGCGAGGGGACCTGCAGATTTGGAGGAAGCGGATATGCCACCTTATGAAATAAAAATGATTTCAGATGAACCCACCGCATTACTACCATACAGACTAAGTATGACAGAAAGAGGGGAGCTGGACAAACAGGTGGATGAATTGAAAGAAGCAGGAGTGATTAAGGACTCACAAAATCCATTTGCAGCACCAGCATTTTTGGTAAAGAAGCCTGGAGACAAATTTAGAATGGTGGTAGACTATTGCAGGTTAAATGAAAATTTAAAACCAGATAGGTTTCCGTTACCGAGAGCGGACACAATTTTTGACACATTAGGGACTTCAAAATTTTTTTCATCTATGGACATTAACCAAGCATTTTTCCAGCAGCCAATAATACCAGAGGATAGAAAATACACTAGCTTCATTACTCATAAAGGGTTGTACGAATATACACGTTTACCAATTGGCTTGAAGACTAGCAGTAGTTCATTCCAAAGGAGTATGAATAGGGTATTTGCCGGATTATTGTACCATGTTATGGTCATTTATGTAGACGATTTAGTGGCCTATGGAACAACATTTGAAGATCAATTGATATTGTTTGAAAAAGTTTTTAAGCGGTTAGAGTCTGCAAAGCTAAAACTAAAAACATCAAAATGTAATTTCTTCTATAAAACTATAGATGTATTGGGACACACAATTTCCGCGGAAGGTATAAAACCCATGGGAAAAAATATTGTGGCGATTCGTGATTTTCCTGTACCAACAAAAACCAAAGAGGTAAGGAGTTTTCTTGGAGCCGCGTCATACTATAGGCGGTTTATTCACCGATTCAGTGATATAGCCAGACCATTGACTGATCTAACAAAGAAGGAATTTGCGGAAGGAAAATGCTTTACGTGGACACAAGAACACATGAACTCGTTTTCAAAATTAAAGGAGGCTCTAATTTCAAAACCTGTATTGGCGAACTACAGCGAGGACAGCGAAACTGTGATATTTTGTGATGCGAGTAGGGTAGGCGTTGGGGGTGTATTATCCCAATATCAGAATGACGGTACTCTTAGACCCATTGCTTACGTCAGTAAGAGGCTAAAGGATACGGAAAGTCGTTGGACAGTATCAGAAATTGAGCTATTAAGTGTAGTACACACAGTTACTCATTTTCGACCATTCCTGTATGGACGGCATTTTACTGTATACAACGATCATGCAAGCTTACAGTATTATAAAAATATCAAGAGTTTAAATTCAAGGTTAAACAGATTAGCCTTAAAGTTAGTTGAATATGATTTCGTTGTAAAACATAAGCCTGGATCAGCAATGAAAGTCCCCGATTTTTTAAGTAGATTGTAACGGAAGGTTACAAAAATAAAATATGAATTGATTAAACTGTTAAAAAAAATGTGGTCGTTGAAAAATATTTGAAAAATAAAAAAAAAATTTTCTCAAATTAATAAAAAACGTTGTATGTGGATTATCACTCACCTACACTTCATTACTCTCATTTAACTTCAATATTCATCGCTTAGTACTTCACTTTGATTATAAAAAATACTTCTTCCTCTTCAACCTCCACTACAAAATTATTTACCATATAACTCACCTTATTTCAACTTGTAAATCCACCTTTCACCTTATTTCAACTTATAAACCTTACTTCATGTGACCTTATAAATCTTACTTTAACTCATAAAAAAAAATAACTCAATATTCCACATACAACGTACTCCTATGCTTTCTTAACTGTGCATATATCATTATTTATAGAAAATTCTTTATTTCAACTTAATTTCTCAGGTCGTGTGTCTTTGACTGCAAAGTACTCGCTACAAGGGTGATCATGGTTAAACGAAAGAATTCAAGACATTGTGGCGGAGCAACTATGTTTTACTCACTCATTCTGAAGAATTGATTATTTACAGACAAATTTATACTCATCTTGATACAATTAAGACAGATTATCCACAATTCACACACAATACAAGTTACAATTTAAGTTATAAAAGATACAAGTTACAATTTAGGTAGACTAGGGTTAGACGCAATCTTCAAAAAAAATGAATGAAGTTACATTTAAGAGTTTTTCAAAAAATTCAAAATGCAGACTAGAATTACTTAATATTATGGCCATGTATACTCACGAAATTGTTCACACAAGTTTTTAACCTAGGATTTACCGGATTGTTATGGATATCTTCACCACGCTTCCATTTTTAACACGCACTAAAGCCAACCTCGTGGTCGTATTTTTATAAGTCCACTTTACGTTGAAAATATTCGATGGATTTTATCGCCGAAGCGTACACCAACGCTATAACACTCCTAGTTCACCTTGACATAACAGCCATCACTCTCCTATATCAAAAAACTACATATTTATGAATTATATTTTCTTCCCCTACAACAGTTCAACTTAACTTTTCGCCATTTTTGTTTCGAGAGAGCTGTTCACGGCCTCCTTCTACCAATGCCAGTTTATACAATCACACAGGTCTAGATCAAGTTTATTTTGCGCACTGATGTAAACATTCACGTATGACATGATATGTTCTTATATATGTTTTTCTTTATAACTTTGTTGCATTTAGTATTTTTATGATTTAAATTGTCTATATGCGACCACTCCTTTAATCTTTTATTGTTCTTCTTAAACACACCACCATTTTTGAGCTCTTATACACTTTATACATATTATATATTTTTTACACGTTAATGTTATAACGTTAGGCGTTATATAAATATAAAAATGTAAAATGAATTTAATATAATATACTCGTTAAAAATAATAATTAATAAAATATTGTTTTTAGGTTAAGCCTATACTAGTTTTCTTTACCTGTTGTCTTTTTACAACTCGGGATCGTGGAGTTCCTGAACAAGTACTCGCTGGAATTAGGATAGTGAAATTAAACTCTAATGGTTCACATAACAAATGATTTTTTTATTGGCCGCTTTAGCCCTGCATGGTTCTTTTATATCGAGTTACAAAAAGAATTTTTACAATCTTATAAATCACTTTGATTAAAAATGTAACCAAACAAATAACATAAATCAATTTAAATTAAAAAAAATATATGGTACATATATATATTTAATACTTACGTAAAAGGCAGACACATAAACTAATTAATTTAAAAAAGAAAAAGAAAACCCCACTCTCACGCGCAACAACACTTCCGTAGCCTAGTTCATGTTCGAATTACTTTCACATTATTTATTTAGAAAAGTTCGCCGATCGTAGTGTACACCATTGTCAATGATAATTATTAGTTCTCGTAAAATTCAAATCAGTTCACAAAAAAAAACAACACCCTTTACGACTTGATGAACAATAAATGTTACATATTTAAACTTTTTAATAATGCACAGCGCGCAACACTTCAAGCATCTTCATCGCTTGGACTCTAGTTGACAAGTGACTTTAGCGTCTTTCTCCACCGCTCAGAAGCGTCTGACCACCTACAGATGTTCAAAGTTGCGTCATATCTTTTGGTTGCTAGCTATGCTTTCCTTCTGGATCTTGCATGTTGAAAAGCACGTAGAGCATTTTTCTAGGAAATAGCTTGCAGGTGTTCGCTTCTTATCTCGTCTAGACTGGTGTGGACGTTGCTTTTCTAAATGCGTCTTGAAACTCGTAGCCTATACTTTCCGCGTCTTAAAGTCATTGCATAAACTGTTTATTCTTTAAACTCACATATAGATTGAATATAATAATTATTTTTAATACTTGTCTGCCTTTTACATTTATTCAAATTACTAATTAAATTTACTTTTAAAATTTTGTCTGCCTTTATGAAATATTGAACCGACTCATGTCCTATGCATTTTC
>JAGFPH010025140.1:0-11019 GCA_018207615.1 Philaenus spumarius
AGACAAAAAGTAAAAAGTTATTAGTCGACTTTTAAAGCTGCCAAAGGCTTTGCACTGCAAAAGGTGTAGCTACAATTTTGAACTACTCTATGAGTGTGCAGCATAAGACTGCAATGCCGAGATTGAGATGAGTTATGACCGAGAAATATCAGTTTTTTTTTCTTTTTTCTTATATACTCTACTTTTTGCCAGTCATACTTAAGACGATTATAATAATAATAGGCCTAAACCCTGCATTGAGTATTCAGAAGTAATTTATATGAATGGTGGTAGATAATAAATATTGTTACATTTTTCAACCTTTCCTCCAAAGATAAAATCATATCAAATTTTAAATTTAAATTAAGAGAGTAGTATTTTTGTCCCCCATTATTAGTCCTTCTCTAAATGTAAGTTATTTCCTGAAACCAGTAATGTTAATTAACCTTGATTACTTTGTAATTAATTCATCCTTATATATTATTATTTTTCAAATGTGTTTTTTTTTGCACCCTTAATTCTTCAACAAAATTAATGTTTAAAACATCAATCATTTTCCCCCCTATTGACGAAAAATAATACACAGATAACTTAAAATTAATGTATTCGGTAAAAACGATTTTTTTTAACTTTCATATATGGTATTATTTCTTTAATTTTTTTTTTGTCACATTATATCTTCCTTAATTCTTCATCAATATTAATGATTAAAACCTAATTTTAAAACTTATGTTCCCCACTATTGACGAAAAATATACAAATAACTTTAAACTAAAGTTTTCGTTAAAAAAATTATTTAAAAACTTTCATACGAAAGTTCATGTGATTCCTAATGAAAGGCGCTATATATTAACAATCTAAGATGGCAGCTGTAGATTGTTTACATTGTATTATATAAGTGTAATCTATCACGCATATAAATCAAATTAAATAAACTTAAAGTGCGAAATATTCGCACGGGTAAGCCAGTAATTGTTGTAGCTATAGTTTTTATGATTTTGTGTATATATTGTAACAATGAATTTGCTAAATAAAATAAAATAAGTAGATATAAAGAAACAGAACGAACACCCATCACTACCCACGAACTTGCGCAACTACGATGTTGCAGTGAGCCAATAGCAAAGAAATAATGTGTTTCGGTTAAATATGTAAATCTCGTTAATAAATAATTATGTATGCTGTTATACGGACTTATTTGCCTAAAATCGCTTCACAAGCGTTCAAGTGCGCCCCAATAACGTCGTAGCAAGATAGTATCTTGATTGCGTGTGAACAAACAGTAGGGCCTATGCGTTGTAAAGGGTTGAGGAACGCAGGTAGATGTGAATGATAGCACGCATCTGTACAACAAGCCACGTGTTTTATGCATCATTAGCCACCTTAACGATTTCATTTACTCAGATTATAAACTTTGCTGAAGGAATTTTAATTACTGATCATGTTAATAACATAAAGAAAGAAATCTGTGAAATACAACCGATACTGAAAGATTAATTCAACAGATCAACCTAGAACTCGAGACTACTAAACTGTTGCATTCGGAGTAGCCCAAAACAACTCAACAACCCATATCACAACACACTTAATGGCAATAACTAATACATATAAAATACATGGTAAACGAGAAATAATAATTTTTTAAAGATTCACAAAGTTATTGATTTTCTCACCATAATACAAATGTCATATACACAAAAAAGTTAAAGACCGTCACAGAGAAATCATTGCTGATAACACACTAACTGTGACTTCAGACATACTCCTACATAATATGAGGCAAGATATCGATTGTCGTTTGCAGAAATTAATTATTATATTGAAAGTAATGCCCAACTTCATTCTTAATTGTAAAACCAATCTACTCAATATATTCAAACTACAGGGAAAACAGTCCGTCCAACATTTATTATAAACTAAATAATGTGGCCTTATTTTTAGTAGAACGCTTTACTGATAAATATACAATAACTACAATCAAAAACCGGCTAATGATTTAGTTTATTAATTTCTAACAAGATCCCTTTGAGTAATGTATAATTTATAAGAGTGGGTATTTTATCAAATATTTAGGAGTCAAACACTTTCATAATTTCATCAGCATGGCGTAAATCTACACCTTAAACAAGCACACAACCTAACATTTAGTGAAAGTCCGAGATATTTAATTTATTTCAAAGTATGAAATCTCCTAAATGAATGTTCTATTGAGGTAACCCCCATAATTATGTTAGTTTAAAGTTGTAGGTATACAGCTGATTATTGTAACATTTCCTAAAATCTTTCATCGGCTGGGGTGTATACTTTTATAATTCTTTGAAACTGTTTGTAAATTGTAGTACTTTCTCTTAAACTTTTAATTGATATATAATAAATATGCAGTAAGTGCATGGCGTTTACTTATTTTACTTACCAGTTCAAATTGTACATGTAGATATTATTTCGTTTTTATATTTGTTATAAATCAGGTGCGTTTCAACATAGTGATCATATCATCTCATTTATCAACAGCTTGTATACGCTGTTTAGTTTAAGTTGATCGAAACATTTTACGATTCGACCTTTTAGAGTCATTAAAATAAGTGATAATTAAACTGCGATTACGCATAGCTACATAAACATGCCCAATAATTTCATCTGCATACACTTGAAGTGTAAAAGAAGGAACGAAATGCAATTAAATATTGTTACAAATGAAAATGTTATTGAACCAGCTTTAATTAAGAGTTAACTATTGTTATCGCAGATCCAAATTATAGTAGTAATTTATTATTACAGTATAAATTTTGCAGTAGTTAAAAAATAATACACTTCTAAAAATATCCAAACCGTAGATAATGGCAGAAACGACTTTTGATAACTTCCAAATATTGACTATTTAAATTGGAACGCTTATACTAAAACAGGATAATAAAGAGTAAATAATCTAGCCCTACTTAATCAATACTACAATAATAGCTCATCAAAATAAACTAAGCAATTCAATCGAAGGTTTTACTAAAATTGGCAATCGGTTGAAAATGCCCGCAACTTGAAAGTAATATATATCACAGTAAAAATGTTATTTTATGTTAAGAGGAAAAAATAATGTAAGGAGATATCGGTTTTCACTTATAAATGCATTAGGTATAAAATATCCTAATTTTACCAAGAGGTTAACAAAAACAAGTGTAAAGTAGTAAAAACGTAGCGTACTTAAATATATCAGCAGTGAAAGGGTCTTTACACGATGGGGCAAATGTCGTCATGACGCTTATCAGTATAAAACAGGCTGCCACCAAGTTATGTGAGGGAAATCTAAAATACTCGTTCTTGTTTATTTGAGGAGAAACGTAAAGACACAACGCACATTTATTGTAAAAGTAAGGTAAGAGTGAAGTGAAATTAAAAACTTACTATTTATTTTTAATAAATTGTTGAATAACGTTGATGAATTCTTAGAAATAGCTCTTCAAAATACAATCTGCATAAACGTCAACAAATTAAATACACATATAAATACTTATAATAATTAATTGGCGATTAATTGATATATAGGCCTATTATACGAAAATGTCTAAACTATTGTAGTAAGCCTAGCGTTTTAAACGAATTATCTTCAGGTCAAATGATAAGCCACTTATGTAAAAACCTAATTCCTTTGCAACCGTCAACAACATAAAATATGAGCCTAAATCTAATTCGAAAAATACTGAACATGGAGCGTGTCCAGACTTGTGTTTATATATTTCCCTTTTATTTAAAGGGTTCAGCTGTTTAAAAACGTACTTATTGCAGGATTAAACGCTTCGCTTATATACTTTCGAAGTATCCAAACTAAATTTGGTACCGTTATAAACAATGAAAATCAGCGTATATTCCAATATCACAACTCCAAAATTATGTTTCGTGAATTTTGTGGGGACAAAGGTTGGCACCCCCAACATATAAACGTGTTATTACTAGCGTATTGCGTATCGTTTAAAAAGGATTAAGTGTTTGAAAATTATCTTTAATTATTATGAAGATAGTCAAGAAAATGTTGGTTGAAAACTCATTCCTACCATACTTCAACCAAATTTGTTGAATCCAGTGGTGGTAGAGGTTTTTATAAGTTTTTAAAGATAGTATAGTGGATCAGACTTCGTGAAAACGTGATCAAAATGCGTTATTTACTGTTCCGGGAATTAGAACCATTAAAAATAATGCTAACAATAAGCAAAAATGTCCCTTACAAAAATTAATTTGTTCTCAATGAGTATAAAATCACAGTATTCATTAATCGGTATTTTATAATCAGCTGTCTTAACTTGAATACTTGTTAGATCATCGCCTAGGTTAGAGTTGCGATGAGGTTACAGTTGATCGTCGATCTCTTCCAACTAAATTCATAAGTCTGTTTGTACAGTACAATTTACAAAAGATATACAGTCAAATATGAAACCTTTCTTATTATACGTCTGGCAGTAATAAATATCTCAGTGTTTTGTTTTCATTTAATTAAGTAGTAGTAATTTTAGTGTCTGCCAACTGCCAAAATTATTTTTTTTCAAACTAAACAAAATTAAGATTTCTTCAGGTTAATTATTCCAGAATGAACTTTAGATAAAATGTGTTTTTACGTTTGGTTGTCAGAAATGAAATCAAATTTTAACGTTGTCATCAGTCAAGCTCAACGAAATCCAGGCTTTTTATGACCGTTTTCTAAGTTTGATTAAGAGATTATCGACAGTGTCACTGTAATAGTAGATGTATGTATACAGATACAAATATAATTTAATTTATTACTATCCATCGTAAAGGTTGCAATTAATACTAAAATAATTAAAATTACTATTAAAAGATACAATTTTGAATCATCTTGTATATTACGCCGAGCGTTAGGAAAATGTTTATGCTGTACAAGTTACTAAGATTATTTTGATAAAGGTATAGCAAAATCCTAATTACTGCAGTCATATGAACAGAACACACATTAAACTGTTTTTGTAAAATAAACCTACGTCTGTTAATTTACCGATATTTTTAATCCAGATTAATTACAATAGTAAACTTTCACCTAAATATAACTGCAACGCCAATTTAATCTTTCAAACTTGATTTTATTGTTAAACAACATATTACTAAAACAACATGTAAAACGTACATAATATATAATTTTCTTGTAGTTAATGATTAGTTCTCTATTTACTGTAAATAACGTAAAGTTATTTTATAGAAGGCGTACAGTGAGCTTAAATAATGCTACACTTATTCCACAATCTGTTATTTGTAACGTAAGAGAAAAGGGATAGCAAAAAAATAGTATCAGACTAAATATACGTTAGAGAGCGAGTGCAGTACACACTGCAGTAGTATAAATATATAGGTGTCTCCAAGCAGTTAACTGAGTCAGTTCAACAGAGCGAAACAAAGTAGGCCACAGTCAAATATGTACATCCTCCCTTTACCTGTCCACTGTGATCATGTGATTATCAAATAATAATGAATACTGATTTTTAATAAAAATAATGATAAAGAAAGTAATAAACTGAATTTTTGTGAAGAATGTTTCCTTATATAAGGATTTGCAATACAAGAATGAAACAATTCTATAAAGATATCTGCAGTTTTACGAAACTTTCATCGAAAGATAAACCAGTTTTTACTTTCTCACTATGCTATATATAGTTCAGAGAAAGTATAGTGATCGCAAAAGAAATCGATGTTGAGATTTTTGTGGAAATATCCGTTTTGGGACCCCCTGAGTCCAAAAAAGTGGTTTTTTAAAAAAAAATATAGTTCAAGGTCGCGAGGAACATTTTTTTGAAAATTGTGTTCCATCAACCATTACTCCATTTTTAAAGAGAGTTTTTAAAAATAAAGCCCCCAAATTTAACAGTTTAAAAAATAATTTAATTATATCATTGGGTATTATCCTTTTTTTACTCTCAAAACAGTAATTGGATAAAACTCAATTGGATTCAACGTAAGATAGCTACATAATTATGTTATATATCGATAAAAAGTGCAAGAAACGACAATCCAACGGTACGTGCAAAATTTAAGTTGGTTAATTTGTTTATCTTTAGTTTTTTTCAAGTTCCCATTGTGAAATTTGAAGCGATAAACTGCACTCCTTACGTATGCTACTTTGGTTTAGATTACCACTAAAACTTAACTTTCACAACGGCCCTACCATCAGCTGTTTTAATCTGACTAAATTGTTTATTAATTACACTTAATACAGGTCCATTGAAAATTGCTGATTAATTTAGTTCATTCAATCTTTAAAAAAGTAAACGTTTCTCTAAATTCAAACCAATTATTGAACTCTAAAACTTCTTTTGTTCATAAGATTATCTGATACTATCACAACAAGATTTTGGGAGAGTACACTCATATACATATTCTAATTCTGTCTACGACTCCAGTAGTCTTAATCTTAAAAAATAATGATTGCATTGCACTTTGAAACTGAACTCATAACAATTACGAGGGGGAGTAAAATAAAGTTTTAAACTGTCTTACCCAAACCGTGTGATCATTGTATCGCAATCATCGTTCTAAATATGGCTTATATTAGTTTCCTATAGTCGACTTCATACTTCAGATAATTTATGGAAATATTTATTTAGATATCTGTTAACAGAAAATTTCAAAAAATATATTTTAATTAATTTTAAATTAAAATCAGAGAGTGAGCATTGGAGTGTAATCTGATATAAAAGAGTGATACAACAATGGACAATACAAAGTCAAACAGAATGAATCCGAAACGAAAAAATATAGCATAGAATAAAATGTAATATTCAGGTGTAACTTTGTAAATAATTAATCACGAAAACATTTATTATAGCAAAATACAGGGATGAAATAATCAACTAAGAATATCGGCTACATTTTACTGAATTTTGTACTTGTGATTTGAGTTAAATTGTTAGAAAAATAAACGGTACCAGGAACTGGCACATACTTTCTCACAAACATATTTAAATTATTAAACTGATTCACTGTGACTTCATAGTTGTAGGTGGGGTAGGAGAGTTTTTTTATTAAAGTTGGAGATTAACTAATAAATATTATTATTATTATCTAGAGAGAAAACTATTCGATCGATTTTCGAAAATATTTGCACCAAACTCGTCAATTAGGTCTTTGTAGATGCACGTAAAAAGGTTTTGAAATTTTTTTTTAAACAACCCTCTTTATGGCCAAAAAACCCCCAAAAATCAGTTATTATTATTATTATTAGCTAAACGAGAATTTTTAGAAAGATGCGGGTTTTTTTATATGGTAGGTCACATTAAAGGCTACAAATAAGCCAAATTTTAACAAAATCGTTAGAGGCGTTTTTTTATAAAAAAATAATAACTGATTTTTTGGGGGTTTTTTGGCCAAAAAGGGGGTTGTTTTTCAAAAATTGTCCAAACCTTTTTTCGTGCATCTATACAGGCCTACTGGACATGTCTGGTGCAAATTTGGTTGAAATCGATAGAATAGTTTTCTCTCTAGCTTTGTATACTTTTATTAAAGTTGGAGATTAACTAATAAATATTATGATTATTATCTAGAGAGAAAACTATTCGATCGATTTCGAACAAATTTGTACCAAACACGTCAATTAGGTCTTTATAGATGCACGTAAAAATGTTTTGAAATTTTTTTAAAAAACAACCCCTTTTAAGGCCAAAAAACTCCCAAAAATCAGTTATTATTATTATTATTAGCTAAACGAGAATTTTTAGAAAGATGCGGGTTTCTGTATATGGTAGTGCACATTAAAGGCTACAAATAAGCCAAATTTTATCAAAATCGTTAGAGCCGTTTTTTATAAAAAAATAATAACTGATTTTTTGGGGATTTTTGGCCAAAAAGGGGGTTGTTTTTAAAAAATTGTGAAAACCTTTTTTCGTGCATCTATACAGGCCTACTGGACATGTCTGTTGCAAATTTGGTTGAAATCGATCGACTAGTTTTCTCTCTAGCTTTATATACTTTTATTAAAGTTGGAGATTAACTAATAAATATTATTATTATTATTTAGAGCTAGAGAGAAAACTATTCGATCGTTTTCCAACAAATTTGCACCAAACACGTCAATTAGGTCTTTATAGATGCAAGTAAAAAAGGTTTTGAAAAATTTTGAAAAACAACCCCCTTTATGGCCAAAAAACCCCCAAAAATCAGTTATTATTATTATTATTATTATTATTAGCTAAACGAGAATTTTTAGAAAGATGCGGGTTTTTGTATATGGTAGGGCACATTAAAGACTACAAATAAGCCAAATTTTATCAAAATCGTTAGAGCAGTTTTTTTATAAAAAATAATAACTGATTTATTGGGGGTTTTTTGGCCAAAAAGGGGGTTGTTTTTCAAAATTGTTCATAACCCTTTTTCGTGCATCTATACAGGCGTACTGGACATGTCTGGTGCAAATTTGGTTGAAATCGATCAAATAGTTTTCTCTCTAGCTTTGTATACATACAGACATACTGACATACATACAGACATACAGACAGACATTTTGTAAAAACCACTTTTTTGGACTCAGGGGGTCCCAAAACGGATATTTCCACAAAAATCTCAACATCGATTTTTTTTGCGATCACTATACTTTCTCTATATTATAGTATAGTGAGAAAGTAAAATATAGATATTTAGAGGGATCCTCTTCCTGCTTGCTTCGCTCACTAACTCCGTGGCGATTCGCGCCTAAACACATGAAAACAGATTATTGCATATTTTAATATTTTCGTGGAAAGGGCGTTTGATTATGACAGAAGCACTGGGATCGGAGTAGGGTGACCTGAATCCTGACGCATGCGCAGAAGGGCCAGTTTTTGGGTGAGAGACACGACATTTTGATATAATAAAGAGAAATAATAGCTCAGACCTACTGTGGTATTTGAATACGCCTTGGGCCGTGCTGACTTAAAACTAAGTTATAATCCAGCTGATTGCATTGTGTTGTTCCACACTGCGTCCTTACATAATTTATTAGTCTATTGAGCACAAAGTGAAAACAAAACAACACAATTATGAATTATGGTATCTCCCAGAGAGAACAGCGTAAAGCATATTATATGAATGCAAAAAATTCCCAGACGAATGTTCTGGACTCCTGCTCTCTGAAATTTACACTATGCTCTACGGGCATAATGTGTACTCATAGAACAGATTTTTTTTAACATATAATATTTACAATTTTACTTTCTCACTATACTATAGTATAGAGAAAGTATAGTGATCACAAAAAAAATCGATGTTGAGATTTTTGTGGAAATATCCGTTTTGGGACCCCCTGAGTCCAAAAATGTGGTTTTTACAAAATGTCTGTCTGTATGTCTGTATGTATGTCTGTATGTAGACAAAGCTAGAGAGAAAACTATTTGATCGATTTCAACCAAATTTGCACCAGACATGTCCAGTACGCCTGTATAGATGCACGAAAAAGGGTTTTGAACAATTTTGAAAAACAACCCCCTTTTTGGCCAAAAAAAACCCCAAAAATACAGTTATTATTTTTTTATAAAAAAACGGCTCTAACGATTTTGATAAAATTAGGTTTATTTGTAGCCTTTAATGTGCCCTACCATATAAAAAAACCCGCATCTTTCTAAAAATTCTCGTTTAGCTAATAATAACAATAATAACTGATTTTTGGGGGTTTTTTGGCCATAAAGGGGGTTGTTTTTCAAAATTTTTCAAAACCTTTTTACGTGCATCTATAAAGACCTAATTGACGTGTTTGGTGCAAATTTGTTCGAAATCGATCGAATAGTTTTCTCTCTAGCTAATAATAATAACATTTATTAGTTAATCGCCTACTTTAATAAAAGTATACAAAGCTAGAGAGAAAACTATTGGATCGATTTCAACCAAATTTGCACCAGACATGTCCAGTACGCCTGTATAGATGCATGAAAAAGGGTTTTGAACAATTTTGAAAAACAACCCCCTTTTTGGCCAAAAAACCCCCTAAAAATCAGTTATTATTTTTGTATTAAAAAACGGCTCTAACGATTTTGATAAAATTTGGCTTATTTGTAGCCTTTAATGTGCCCCACCATATACAGAAACCCGCCTCTTTCTAAAAATTCTCGTTTAGCTAATAATAATAATAACAACTGTTTTTGGGGTTTTTTGGCCATAAAAAGCGGGTTGTTTTAAAAAAAATTCAAAACCATTTTACGTGCATCTATGACGTGTTTGGTACAATTTTTTTCGAAATCGATCGAATAGTTTTCTCCCTAGATAATAATAATAATATTTATTAGTTAATCTCCAACATTAATGAAAAAAAACTCTCCTACCCCACCCTACAAGTCACAGTGAATCTGTTTAGTAATTTAAATGTATTTGTGAGAAAGTATGTGCCAGTTCCTGGTACCGTTTATTAAATATCTTTCTGGACTATAAAGGTAGAAGTTTGCACTGTTATATAATAATTCGTATAACGACTGCAATATTAATAATTCGACCATGCAGCTGAACCGCTGACGTGAGTTGAGCAAATTTCCAAAATTAAGTTTATAGGCCTATGTTTTAGGGTTTCGACCAACAATTTGGGAAATAGGTCCATTCACGACGGTGCTGAATAGCTGCAAAATGGTTCGCACGCCATTCCGCATATTGAGAGTATCTTCAATTCACAATCCATTGCGTGCCTCGCACGCCATTCTGGATAATGGGGGTATCTTTAATACACAATGCATTGTGTATTTCGCACGCCAACCCACGTATTGGGAGTATCTTCAACACACAAAGCATTGCGTGCTTTTGGGAGTATCTTCAATACACAATGTATTTGTCGCACGCCAACCCCAGGTTAGAATCCACCACATGGCTTTGAACCGGGTACTTCTATGGTATTTTACGTTTTGATCGATTTTGGGGAAACCAAGCGAGCTATAAGGTCGCGTAAAAAAACAAAATGTGCAGCATAACATCCTACATTTATATTTGTAGAAAAAACTCAAAAATAAGTTTATTCTCGTAGGAAAAATCTCAAAAATAGTTACTTCCGGTAAAAAAAACGTGCTTCCGATTGTTGGATTTTTTTGGCTAACGAATTCG
>JAGFPH010025141.1:0-11019 GCA_018207615.1 Philaenus spumarius
ATATAGCTTTTGTTTGCTTTTCTTACGATGTACTTATTAAAATCACAACAATTTAGTTTAGTTGGTAACATTTATGTGTGTTTAGCCTACAAACTCGGATATAGCTTTTGTTTGCTTTTCTTACGATGTACTTATTAAAATCACAATAATTTAGTATAGTTGGTAACATTTATGTGTGTTTAGCCTACAAACACTAATATAGCTTTTGTTTGCTTTTCTTACGATGTACTTATTAAAATCACAATAATTTAGTTTAGTTGGTAACATTTATGTGTGTTTAGCCTACAAACACGGATATAGCTTTTGTTTGCTTTTCTTACGATGTAGGTACTTATTAAAATCACAACAATTTAGTTTAGTTGGTAACATTTATGTGTGTTTAGCCTACAAACACGGATATAGCTTTTGATTGCTTTTCTTACAATGTACTTATTAAAATCACAACAATTTAGTTTAGTTGGTAACATTTATGTGTGTTTAGCCTACAAACACGGATATAGCTTTTGTTTGCTTTTCTTACGATGTACTTATTAAAATCACAATAATTTAGTATATAGTTCATTTCACCTCAGCGTGAGGCAAAACCAAATGACCGTAATAAAACCCTTACCCTTAGGCCTATTGTGCGACATCGGGGATGGGCACTTGTCGTCTGCCTTTGTATTAGAGTTATTGCTGTTTGTCCCAGTGTCATTATGCAAACTTTTTTAATTGAAAGAATAACTTAAAACAAAATATATCACTCGCTGTGTTTTGATCGCGTGATTATTTTTATACCAAATATGAAGGAAATCGGTTGATTTTGGGGAAGGCAAAGTAAATAGTTAAATCCTATGTGTTTTCAAATATTTTTTATCATCATGAATACGGAAATAAATTTACATTGGATAGTGATGTTGAGTTTTACAAAAACCTTTTACTTACTACTGTACACAATAATCATCATATTATAGTGGCCTGACAGTTTTTTTGTTAATTAAATGCAGTATTAAAATATAGACATAATGTAAAACTATTAAATAACTGTTTTATATACATCGAGCATAAAATACAATTAAAATTAAATATATCTTAATATTATAGACAAACAGAGCATGGGCTACACGAAAATATAAAATTACACATCTTATTGCAGTACATAGCACGGATAAAAATTAAACATAGGCTATTCCTTCTAGCTACTTGCACACTAAACAAAATTTTAATAGACTATTTAGGGACAGGCAAAACAAGTACATCATTATTTAATAGTACATTAATTATTAGTAGTGCAGTTATTAATAGTATTACTTTATGTCTATATTTTAATACTGCATTTAATTAACAAAAAAACTGTCAGGCCACTATAAGATGATGATTATTGTGTACAGTAGTAAGTAAGAGGTTTTTATAAAACTCAACATCATTATTCAATGTAAATTTATTTCCGTATTCATGATGATAAAAAATATTGGAAAACACATAGGATTTAACTATTTACTTTGCCTTCCCCAAAATCAATCGATTTCCTTCATATTTGGTATAAAAATAATCACGTGATCAAAACACAGCGAGTGATATATTTTGTTTTAAGTTTTTCTTTCAATTAAAAAAGTTTGCATAATGGCACTGGGACAAACAGCAATAACTCTAATACAAAGGCAGACGACAAGTGCCCATCCCCGATGTCGCACAATAGGCCTAAGGGTAAGGGTTTTTATTACGGTCATTTGGTTTTGCCTCACGCTGAGGTGAAATGAACTATAGTTGGTAACATTTATGTGTGTTTAGCCTACAAACACGGATATAGCTTTTGTTTGCTTTTCTTACGATGTACTTATTAAAATCACAATAATTTAGTTTAGTTGGTAACATTTATGTGTGTTTAGCCTACAAACACGGATATAGCTTTTGTTTGCTTTTTTTACGATGTACTTATTAAAATCACAATAATTAAATTTAGTTGATAACATTTGTTTATATGACATAAAACATTCATGAATTATTGTTTTTTTTTTTTTTAACGTTTTGCTGTTATGCACTTTAAGGTTAATGAAGACAGGACCTACAGTTTTACGTCTAATCCAAACCACAGCCAATTATGTCTGTTAAAAACCCATTTAGAAATATTGTGTTTTCTATTTCTTTCATGAAATAAGTAGAATATCTTGTACAGCAAATGGTTTTATTTTAACCCTTTATCATGTTCACTAAACAGCTTAATTTCATTTATTTTATTTTAAATTCCACATTAAATTTATTTTTTTATAGCAAAAATTTTACCTCAAATGCGCCCCCCCCCCTCAAGAAATTCCTAGATCCGCTCCTGTACTATAATATAATTTTATTCAAATATCTGTTGTCACGTATTTTAAAGTAGGGATTTTAAATTCGCTTCGCTCGCCAACCCTGCCAGTGATCTATGGTGATGGCGATGCATACATATTATTGTATAGGCCTATTGTGTTATTATTACGGAAATAATGATTGATTAGGACAGAGGCACTTGGATCAAAGTTGGGTGGTGACCTGTAGGCTATATAATGTAAGACAGAGATCGAAACAGTCGCACAATATCCCCAATATTTGTCCCTAAAATCCATAATTTTGTTCATAATTTTTATATTTTTTCAATTTTTTAACAGGCATCTTATACATTTTCTCCTATATAAAATGCGAGGTCTAAATCTAAAATTGTCTCTCTTTTATAAAAAATATAACTTCAAAATATTGTTTAATGTGTTGTTGACCCAACGTATGACACGTTTTGAGGTTAGATGCCGTTCAAAATGTATTGCCTAAACATTTTTTTACAATTAATTGTTTTTGTTTGCTCCGTTCTTCAGAAGAAAATATTTAGGCCAACAAACAACGTACTACAATTTAACTAGCTGTATGCCGTTAGGTCAACATGGTAAATGTAGGACTACAGAGTCTACATAGCCCAGTCGGTATAGGTTACAACTACCAGTAATTTGCAATACGGCTGAATTTTTTTTGTAAGTACATTAAAGTATGTAGATTAACATAAAAAAAAGTTTACCAGTCTATCGATTTCCCAAAGTCGAAAAAAATCGATTATCATTTTTTTTTCTCGATTATCCTTAATATTTCGAGCTGGGATGAAGATAGAGGAAAATAAAAAATACCACCGTGTAGGGGAGGTATTTTTCAACAAAAGGGTCATATGTATTTATTTCGTCCGAGCAATGGTTTGTCTGGAAAAAATTCGATAATGCAGGTATGTATTTTGCAGCAGGGGAAATCTAAAAGAGGACATCTTATTCATATATGAAGCGTTGGCTCATTCTAAATTGGGCGAATTTTAATATATCGAATTGAAACTTGGCATATGAGTTAAAATATATATTTTAAACATTTATGCTGAGTCTCAGCTTGTTATCTTGAAAATGGTATTTTTTATTTTCCTCTATCTTCATTCCAGCTCGAAATATTAAGGATAATTGAAAAAAAAATGGTAATCGATTTTTTTTTTCGACTTTGGGAAATCGATAGATTGGTAAACTTTTTTTATGTTAATCTACGTACTTTAATGTACTTATAAAAAAAATTCAGCCGTATTGCAAATTACTGGAACTTTTGGTCTAAATTGACCTCTACCGACTGGCCTAACAGCCAATTAGGCGAACTTCATTATTGTTCACTTTAAAATTCACTTAAGTTATTTTTCTATTCTTCATCCACCTAATTCGATCTTATTGTAATATTTTGTTAAAGTTTGGCTTTTCTTGTTTTTTGCAAAACTTGTTTAGTCATTTAATATTTTTGTGTACAACTTGTTTAGTCATTAATTATTATTTGTGTATCTATATTGGAAAAAGGAACAGTACATTTTCAATTTTAAAGTTTTCAACGACAGCAAACCTACCTATATTTCTAAATGAACTTTTATGGTTCCAATAAAGTAACAATAATTTGCCAAAGGTAGTGATTCATTAGTTTAAAACATAGTTTTATGTTTTTGGCCTAAGTAGTTTTTTAGGCTGCTAAGAATGAAGTGGAGAAAAGGATTGTAAAAATGTTTAGGCCTATAGTTTTAACGATTTATAACCTCAAAGCCTTCATGTAGCATATTATAGTCTACGTTAGTTTTATAACTCATATACAAAAACAACCGACATACAGACATTATAAAAAGTTTGTTTTGACTGAGATTTTAAACTTGTAAACATAACCCCAAAGCATAATATAGGCTAGGTTTTGCTTAGTATTACAGATGATGGAGTACATCAGCTGTTACATGTCAGGAGCGATATCAAGTTTACCACGGTCATAACACATTTCCTACGGGTTTAATTCTCATTTTTTTTTTAGATTGGTTAAAAAAAGGATGCAAATATTGTCATGAGAACACGGCTGAAATTTTAAATTTTACCTCCGCCCAAGAAATTACAAGCAGTTAATTTCGACACGGAATTTTCTAAATTTTGCATGTGAGGTAATACTAACGTGGGAACCATGTAGTGGGTTTGGCATGAGGTAGCAATCCATGTTAGAGATACGCTAATAATACAAAGCTATTTCTGTACACGCCGCCCACGTCTAGCCTCTGCGCAGGGTGTCAAGGTGGACCGATATGTAGAGGCTACGATTTTATTGACAAACACAGGATGTACATCTATATCGTGTATTTTTTGTACCGAATACAAGTTGAATGTTCAGCTTCTTAACTGACCATTTTATACAGAGTGTCCCCGAACTATCTGGTCCCCTTTTGTGGATTTGTTCCCGGCATCGAGACAAACATATTTCACAATATAAACATGGGTCTACGGTGCTTACTTTTTCGTCTGTCTGTAAAGGTTTTTTACAATATAATTGATACCTAGAGAACCGTTTGACCGATTGAGTTCAAACTTGACCTTGTGATCGGTGATACCTAATACCTAACGATGATTTATTTTAAATAAAATAAACGATTATATCCAATCGTGCTTTTCAAAATGGCGACTGTTTGAAAATTTCAAACCTAAGTTACCTTAAAACAGTAAATTTTAACACAAAATGTCAAGACACCTTTTTGTAGCCATTTTTATTCCCAGTAATAAAGCTGGGATGGTTTTAATAACGATAAGTTGTGTTTGAATTGTAATTTTCGTTGTTTGTTTTTGATATTACCTAACCTAAAAAAACTGTCGGTTGAGAAGAATACCTGTTTCTAAATTTGCCAATTTGGTTACTGTGGTAATAAATCTAAATGATTTCAAGAAACGTGTGTCAGGCCGAAATGCAGTATAGGCCTAACTTGAAATTGTGTTAAATTTGTGATCCAAATCAGTTGTACTTGTAATATGCAACAACAGAATAGATGTAAGAATTGTTCGTTGTTTTGTGTGTTTGTTTTTATTTTGTTAACTTAACCTAAACAATTTTAGTTGTAAAAAATAATTAACTGATCCTGCATTTTTCAAGAAGGTTGCTATGGTAAATAATGTAAACGCGTTCAACGAACGTGTGTTGGTTCAGTATAGGCCACATCTAGAATTGTGTTGCTGAGCTTTCGATTCAAATCAGCTGTTTTATCTGTTATAGAGCTAGGAGTGAACCCGCGTATTTTGACCGTTTTCTAACCAAAATCCTTTCTTAGTGCACCTCTACATAGTAGTATGGGGGTACCCTGAAAGTTGTAAGTCTCTAGCTGTCATAGTTTTGTTCGTGCGTTGATTATGAATCAGACAGTCAGTATTTCTTTTATTTGATACAGATACATATTTACAAAATACAATAAGTCAAAAATAATAAAAAAGACAAAGTAACATAAATTATATATCTGGTTAATAGTAAAAATAATAAACGGTACCAGATAACTGCCACATACTTTCTCCCAGTTGAAACTTTATACCTTCCCAAGAGTAGCATAGGAAGTGGTTATTTAGAATTGCAAAAGTAGGAAAATGTTACCATGGAAAATATTAGATGCATGTACCACAAACACACATCCATATTATATTATTATTTAAACTATTCGATCGATTTCGAACAAATTTGCACCAAACATCTCAATTAGGTCTGTATAGATGCACGAAAAAAATGGTTTGAAAATTTTTGAAAAACAACCCAATTTTTGGCCAAATTCCCCAAAACTCAGTTATTATTATTATTATCTAAACGAGAATTTTTAGAAAGAAAAGATGGGGTTTTTTTGCATATTGTAGGGTACATTAAGGGCTACAAATAAGCAAAATTTTTTCAAAATAACTAGAGCCGTTTTTGAGAAATTTTGATTTTTCTCGTTTTTTGGCCATTGTTGGGAGGTAAAACCATTATTAAACATCAAAAATTGTAAAAAATGAAAAAATACCTGGAGATATTCCAGAACTACACCTAAATACCAAATTTCATCAAAATCGGACCGTTGGTATGGTCTCCAGCTCTGTACACATCCTTACAGGCACACGGACAGACATCACACAAAAAAACACTTTTTTGGGTTCAGTGAGCACCAAAACAAATAATTCCACTAAAAATATTTTTGGGTTCTTGGAGCACCAACACAGATAATTCCACTAAAATTTTTTTGGGGGTTCAGAGAGCACCAAAACAGATAATTCCCCTAAAAATAGTAGCATAGGAGATGGTTATTTAGAATTGCAAAAGTAGGAAAATGTTACCATGGAAAATATTAGATGCATGTAACACACACCCATATTATTATTATTATTTAAACTATTCGATCGATTTCGAATAAATTAGCACCAAACATGTCAATTAGGCCTGTATAGATGCACGAAAAAAGGTTTTGAAAATTTTTTAAAAACAACCCCCTTTTTGGCCAAAACCCCTCAAAATCAAAATCAGTTGTTATTATTACCTAAACGAGAATTTTTAGAAAGATGCGATTTTTTGCATATTGTAGAGTACATTAAGGGCTACAAATAAGCCAAATTTTATCAAAATCGTTGGAGCCGTTTTTGAGAAATTTAGATTTTTCTCGTTTTTTGGCAATTTTTAGGGGGTAAAACCCTTTAAAAATCTACAATTTGAAAAAATGAAAAATACGCCTGGAGATATTCCAGAACTACACCTCCATATTAAATTTCATCAAAATCGGACCGTTGGTGTGGTCTCCAGCTCTGTACACATACTTACAGAGACACGGACAGACATCACCAAAAAAAAAACACTTTTTTGGGTTCAGGGAGCACCCAAACAAATAATTTCACTAAAAATAATTTTTGGTTCAGGAAGCATCGAAACAGATAATTCCACTAAACATTTTTTGGGGGTTCAGGGAGCACAAAAACAGATAATTCCACTAAAAATTCAAATTCGAAAATTTGGACGAAAACAACACTTTCTCCATATACTACGTATAGGGTGGAGAAAGTAAAAATAGAAGTAAGAGGAAAGAATAATTTTATATTTTGTGTTTTATATGAGAAAATTCTGCACAGGAAACACAACAACCCATGGATCTTGGAACCACCAGCAGAACAGAAACTAAAAACACAAACCAGCTTCAAATACTTAATGCCTTAGTTGGAGAACAGACAGTTTGGCGGTATAACAGGTTATAATGAAGAGCCCGCTAGATTACATGAAGTACAATATAAGCACCCAACTTACAGAACCAATAAATAAAGCTGATGACAATCCAACCAAAGTTGTTCAAATAACCTTGGAGACTATCAATAACTTATATCCATCATGCGAATATACGCTGATGGTTCTAAAATGAGGGTGAAACAGGAGCAGGAATATCCTGCGAGCACTATTTTGCGCTGGGTTCGAGCGCTACCGCGTTTGAGGAAGAGCTGTTTGCAATCGACGACGCGTTAAGGCAGATAATAATTAGGCCTTGGATGAGGAACAACACAGTGATCCTGGTTGATTCTAAATCGGCACTACAAGAAATTGCTGAAAAAAAACACACCCATAAGTCCATTAATCGAATCAATAAAAAAAATATATCAAAACACATAACCAAGGAAATAATACTGCAGTGGATTCCATTACATGGGCACAGAAGGTAATGAGCAGGCAACCCACATAACACAGAAACCAAGAAGAATGCTCACACAGGAGGCAACGATTGGTGCACTGAGGTGAACATCGCACCTGGAATTCAATAATAAAGTAAATGAAAAAATAAAGGACAAACCCTATGGAGGTGTATTCAACCTGTATGAAAAAGTCAAGAACTTGTCGAGCAGAACAACTGGACATGACTGCCTGAACAAACACAAACAAAGTAAAGATATTGAACGATGGCAACTGCACGCTGTGTGAATGCCCAGACACCGTTATGAACAAGGACCACCTTTTGGTCGGCAGAAAATTGGATGAAGACAGGTCAAAAAGAAAGGACCTCCCTGGTCTCTATTGGGAAGCACGATTGAAAATAGCATGACACAACGTGGAACGAAGAAGGAAGATATTTTGTGTTTTATACGTTTAAACCTCTGAAAAATCAACGAAAGGTTTTATCACACTGTCAAAGAGAGGAAATAAGAGTTCATAAACAAATTCCGAGCCTGTTTTAGCTAAGTAGAAATATAGTGTATCCTTAATCCAGCCGCAGTATTATTAGCGAATTTCCGTAGGAAAAATGAGCTATTGCAGTGAACCCTTATGGTAAGACCCAAGGTCGGGAGTAGCAAATGAGCACCGATCATGCTCCCCAGATCAGGTTTTGGGGCAAAATTAATATACATATATATATATATATATATATATATATATATATATATGTGTGTGTGTATATGTGTTCGCACTCTAGCGGCATTATTTTAAGTCCAAGTTGGTCCAAATTTGGTAAAAAGGTTGGTTGTGTACGTCATTCGAACCAACAAAAAAATCCAACAACCGGAAGCACGTTTTTGACAGGAAGTGATTTCGTTTACATTTTTAGCACGAGAATGAAACATTTTTGGAATTTTATCTACACAAATACATGCAGGGATTATTCTGCACATTTTGTTTGCCAAATTTGGACTAAATTGGACGTAAAATGCGGCGTTAGAGTGGGAACACATACATAATTATGTATAATTTTTAATGACACTTAAAGAGGTGATCTGGGGTCGTATGTTCGGCGCTCTTTGACCACTACCAACCTTAGGTCTCACCATGAAGCGTCACTGCAGTAGCTCATCTTTCCTAAGGATATTCGCTAGTAAGTATACGAGTACAATGATATATAGGGTCGGTGTTCTAATAATGCGTGATATTTTACTTCTTGCAAGTGTATTCTGTCCAACTCTAGTAAATACTTTTAGCGAATTTCCATAGGAAAAATGAGCTATTGCAGTGGTCCTTATGGTAAGACCCAAAAATGGTCGGGAGTGAAAAATGTGCACCGATCATGGTCCCCAGAACACGTTTTGGGGTGTCATTAAAAATTATATATAGATATTATGTATATATGTGTTCGCACTCTAGCGGCCGTATTTTAAGTCCGATTTGGTTCAAATTTGGTACACATGTTAGTTGTATACGTCGCTCGGATGAGTTCGTTAGCCAAAAAAATCCAACAATCGGAAGCACGTTTTTTGACTGGAAGTAACAATTTTTTGAGATTTTCCTACAAGAATGAACTAGTTTTGACTTTTTCTACAAATATAAATGTAGGATTTTATTCTGCACATTTTGTTTTTTTACGCGCCCTTATAGCTCTCTTGGTTCCCCCAAAATCGTTCGAAACGTAAAATACCATAGACGTACCCGGTTCAAAGCCATGTAGTGGATTCTACCGTGGTGTTGGCGTGCGAAGCACGCAATGCATTGT
This sequence comes from Philaenus spumarius, assembly GCA_018207615.1. Classification (NCBI taxonomy): domain Eukaryota; kingdom Metazoa; phylum Arthropoda; class Insecta; order Hemiptera; family Aphrophoridae; genus Philaenus; species Philaenus spumarius. Next base: position 9,728 of record JAGFPH010025141.1, read on the forward strand.
GTATTTCAGATACTCCCAATACGGGGGTTGGCGTGCGAATCACGCAATGCTTGGTGTGTTAAAGATACTGCCAATACGGCGGTTGGCGTGCGAAGCACGCAATGCTTTGTGCATTGAAGATACTCCCATTTGCGGAATGGCGTGTGTAGCACGCAATGCTTTGTGTATTGAAGATACTCCCAATATGCGGAATGGCGAGCGAACCAATTCGCAGCTATTCAGCACAGTCGGCGTCGTGAATAGACCTATTTCCCAAATTGGTGGTTGAAACCCTAAAACATAGGCCTATAAACTTAATTTTGGAAATTTGCTCAACTCACGTCAGCGGTTTATCTGTGTGGTCGAATTATTTAAATTGGTGACTGCAAAACTTACATATCTTTTAGGCTATCAACATCAAATGTAAAAAGAAGGGAAAGCAAACAGGAAATCCAGCCTAAAAACATTTGCCCAATCAGGACAGCCAGTTATACAAGATAACATAATCTACTGACCCTGGTCTAGCCGAGGGACTTCCTAGTGAGTTGGCAGTTCGATTAGATATTCACATTGGTATAGTAAATCTCCGAGGTTTCAAGACCCACGTTGTACTATATTTCCATACAAAATAATAGAACTGAAAAATCTAATCCTCAGCTAGGTTACGAAAAAACACCCCAGCATTATAGCCCAGTCGGTATAGGTTACAACTACCAGTAATTTGCAATACGGCTGAATTTTTTTTATAAGTACATTAAAGTATGTAGATTAACATAAAAAAAAGTTTACCAGTCTATCGATTTCCCAAAGTCGAAAAAAAAATCGATTATCATTTTTCCCCCCGATTATCCTTAATATCTTGAGCTGGGATGAAGATAGAGGAAAATAAAAAATACCACCGTGTAGGGGAGGTATTTTTCAATAAAAAAGGTCATATATATTTATTTCGTCCGAGCAATGGTTTGTCTGGAAAAATATCGATAATGCAGGTATGTATTTTGCAGCAGGGGAAATCACTAAAAGGGGACATCTTATTCATATATGAAGCGTTGGCTCATTCTAAATTGGCCAAATTTTAATATATCGAATTGAAACTTGACATAGGAGTTAAAATATATATTTTAAACATTTATGATGAGTCTCAGCTTGTTATCTTGAAAATTACCCGATCTAGAGCTCCTTGACTTATTAATGGGTTTCTCAATTTTAGGAGTAACGGACCCACCAATTCATTTTAAACAGCTCCAGTTTAGAAAATTTTCAAAGTATCAACCTGAAAGTTTTTTTACAAGTTAAATATATAGATTGAAACA
>JAGFPH010025142.1:0-11018 GCA_018207615.1 Philaenus spumarius
AAATATTCCGTAAAATGTAAACTTAAATTGGAATTGTTACTTTATTTTAATTAAAATTTTTGAGGTCTACGCTTTGCTCTATTAGCAATTTTTGTGTATTATTTCGCACCAGTTGGTAAACAGACATTTGCTTCCCAACTCTTTAAGTACATATATACACAATGTAAACAAATCTATTTCGCCTAATGTATTGTTTAAGTTTCAGTAAATTACACTTTCCAAAACATAGAAATGTATTTAAACTTAAATTAGTAACAAATATAGTTTATATAATATTTCAGTTTTAAATAGTTATGAAAAGCGTAATCATGCTGCGCTGTAGAATTTAAATAAAAATATGGAAAAAAGTGTAATAACCAAATACAAATAATAAGTACTGAAAGGAAGAAAAAAAATTAAATTAAAATTCACTGGGGAGTTTACTGTACTTCTATTTGATTATCAGAAAATAATGGAGTTCCTCAAGGATCTGTGTTTTGTCTAATATTATTTTTAACATATTTTAATAATGACAGATTGTATAAAAGAAAGTACTTATTGTTTGCTAACGATACAGTTTGTTTGACAAAAGTAAGTTATGTAGAACAGTAAAATAACAAATAATTTCTTCTTAAATTATACGAAAATCTTCTTTTATACTCCCAACCCATTTCCTTCCTCCAGACATATTTTACAATTTCTTTTTCATGAAGGTTCAGGACTGTACACAACCTCAACGTAAAGATAGAACATAAGTTCAAATGTCTAAATCATATCATTACGAATATAATGTAAGAGGAGTTTTAATAAAAATAACAGAAGTCGATGAATCCCTGCACCTAAAAACAAACATAACCTATAAAAATTGTTTAAAAATATAAAATATCATTAAAAAATAGCATAATATAATTAAGGAAGTTTAAAGGTGTCAGAGCAAACAGCTGATTATTGTAACAATATTCATATCAGTTGAAATATTTATTTTATATGGACAAACTAGTAAACCCCTGTTAAAAATCACAAGCGTATAATTAGATACACATCAGAAATACATCATTTATACAAAATACTATTTAAAATAACACACTTTAACTAGGCCTACCTAACTATGCTGACGGGGATTTTTAACTCTGTAAATGTGTACAATTATAAGGATAATAAAACTGTAGGAATATTTGTTAAAATTTTGTATTTGTGTTTGTTATTTCATATTGATAGATTAAATGATTTAGAAGGTATTAATATTATGGTCAAGAAATTAATAATGGAATAAGTTTATATGTTATACGAAGATGTACGAATGTTTCCGAAGTTAAACGAATAGGAATTTCTTCTTTAAATTGGTATAAACAAATATATTTATGATACAATGTTGTTTTTATATACAGTTTATAGCCTCAAAGCAAATATTATAACATACATAAACTCATATAACTCATATTAACTAACTCATATTAAAACTCATATTTAACTGCGTCTGTTTTATAACTTATATTTAAAATAATCAACTTTATAAGAAATTATAATGATTGAAGTTGTAAACATAACCTCAAAGTATAATATATATATTAAGATATATTAATATATATTAAGATATCGTCATTGTGGAATATTTCTAGGTGGTAACAAATACATGAACCAACAGTTATAATTTATTGTTTTGGGTTTAACTGTTTCGTTTATCAAAAAACCGCAAATAATAAAGAAATCTTTTATACATTTCAAAATTGGCCGTCATTTATTTAAAACATGGTTAATGTTATCTCAATTTAAAAACCACTAAGTTATACAAAATAAGCATTCTTTTAAAATATTACCTACAATTCAACTTTTTCTTAGAAAGATAGTGTAACAACTATATAGAAACTAAATAATATAATTCGTAATCTCGGCTTCTATCAAAGAAACAAAAAAATGTGTGACCTCTTGCTTTAAAGCACATGTGAAATGTGTATACGTATGTATTTAAATAGTAGGGTACATCGAAACACTATTAATCTGTGCACTCGTAGAGGTTAAGTTTGTGAATACAGATGTATATAAATCTATACGTATAAATAAAATTTTGAAGAAACTTTCTATGAAACTTTTTATACCTAAAATATTTAGGAACTCTATTTAAGAATTTAAAAAATTGTTAAATGATGGACAAAATCAGGTATTTTGCTGACTGTGCATGTCTTTCAAGCACCCTAACCCGATCAAAGTGCCTCTGTCCTAATCCATCGTAATTTCCTTGAAGAATCAGTTTATACACTAATCTGTTTGTATTTACTTTACCACGAGTCGCTACAGGGCTGGTGAGCGAAGCTAGCAGGGGGTAGAGTCCGATAGTACTGCAATAAACTTATAAAAACACCATTGCTTCATTTAATTACCGAGTAATCATAAAATAGATTGCCTTTGTTTTGTTTCCACAGATATCTCATTGCACAGGTTTCGACTGTTTTCTGAAACAGTTATTGAACTCTAATGTAATGTGTGTTTAACCCGCACTTGACCAGTCTCTCTCAAGCTAACCATGTCCCAGGTATAAATCTGTCTAACCAACTACATAACGAAGCAAGTTGACACATCAACCTGAACAACGGTGAAAGAGTATTCCTATTTTCTTATGTCTTGGTTGTGGTTGCTTATTAGTGACAGTTTGTGTAGGCTATATTTAATATTATCTCAATGTTGCATATGTTCTCTAAAGTAAAAGAAAATCATAAAGGCATAGACACAGTTGATATATCCAAAGTTATAACTGTTGTTAAAAGAAACACGGACGCATAGCAGCTTAACACGTTCACTGCTACGCCAATGTCGTATTTCCCATGCTAGGTGCTGACCTTTTATTAGCAAATACCCGTAAGAAAAATGAGCTATTGCAGTGGCCCTTATGGTGGGACCAAGGTCGGGTGTAGCAAATGAGCTCCGATCATGGTCCCCAGAACACGTTTTGGGGTGTCACTATATATGTATTACAACGGGCAAAACCCGTGTAAATCCGGAAATTTTGAAATTTTATTGAAATATGTAAAATGCAAGATTTCTGGGCGACCATGTGGATGAACCCAATGTAGCGCGGCCTTGAACAAGTCCCGGCGAGGTGGTTGTTATCGTACAGATGGAACTATTGGACCCGAGCTTGTTCGGGATTGTAAAATGAACTTAGAATATAATCAAAGATTTTTAGGGAACACCTGGATCCAGGACTATTACGTATTTGGGTTCTATGGCGGGAACACATTACGTTAATCACGGGTGTGTTGTACGTATGAGACTCAGGTCGTAATACTAAACGGTGATGACGTAACAATCAAGTAAAGTCTAGGGAAAATTTCAAATTTCCTCAAAAGCCTGGAAGGGAGGTATGTTTCTAATGAGCAAAATAAGGCCTATAAAAAAGGTGGTATGACAAAAAGTCATAATTTCAATATTTAGCGAATTAGGGTAGAAACACTGACGCTAAAGTCAATTAAAGTTAAAGTTTAATAAAGTTTAATGAGTACATGTTATTAAGAAGGATTAGTTGCTTAGGAAAAGCCAAAGAAAATTCAAATAAAATAATTATTATGAATGGTAGGAGTTTTCACACCTGGCGGTTAAGTCAGTAGGGAAAATTGTATTTTTTAAACTATTAATCTAAAGTAATAAAGAAGGGAGGTAAATTGATTATTGTAAAAACCAGTATTTTAAATAAATTACCGGTATTTAACGTAAATGTAAAACTTGGAAAATCGTATACTATTAAATGGCAAAAACTTCGTTAAAAAACCTATTATAGAAATCAGACTTCGGCTATTGTCACAACAACAATAGACCTTCAGGAAAATGAAAATGAAAATTTAAAATAATGAAAATGGAAAATTTTTAAAAGAAAATGCATTGGGAAAACGCTAGGGAAGGCCTAGGAAGAGAATGGAGCGTCCTACAACTTTCATTCAAGTCTCTAAAAAACAGAAAAAAATCACAGTTTAAGAAAAGATATTTCGCGGGAAAATCCCATAAAACCGCGAGGAGTTAGAAAGGAAAGTTGAAAATTCGCGAAGTTGAATAGGAGAGGAAGGGTTAAGAACCACGTAAAGCGCTGAGCCAATCAGAGCGCTTTGGCGGCCGGAACAAGGATGTTGCATTCAAATAATTTAAGAAGTTTAAGCCTTAAAACTACGATAAACAAGATAAAAATAAAGGATTTAAATGTATTGCTAAACAAAGGATGATTTTACACACAGGAAGGTGTAAGAAAATCACTTTAATGTGAAAAAGTGAATTTTCGCGAAAAAATCGCGAAAGTGGAGATGGAAGGAGGCTTTATAAACCCTGGACGGGAATTTCAAGGGGGAATTTGGTGATCGACAGTACACGGAGTGTATGTCTCTCTGTTTATGGATTTTTCTATCAGCATCACGCGGAGCGTATGTTACTAAGTATATGGATTTTTAAGAGTTAGTACGGAGTTTGCTATTGTACGGGTGAAGTGATGAGCGGTTTGACAAGGCGATACAGGAAGACTACAGGAATATAAGCAGGAATACAATATACTGCTAAGGCTATATTATCAATGAAGTAGCTAAGAAACTTCAGGGACCTGGACTTCTGGAACGTTTTGGCGGACAACTGGACATGAGTATCTAACGTGGAAGAGTTAGCAGGACGATCCCCGGACACATAAAGGACTACTACAAACCACAAGCAACTATAACTCAACGGAAGAACATCTGACGCAGCTTCACGACAACAATAGAACAGCACGCTGTCACCATTGTACATCGCCAAAAGCGCAGAGAGCAACTTTACCCTACAGGTTCTTCTGCTGCTATAAACAACAATCAGCCCCGTGTTAGACGGCCATCTTAAACAACAAATTTGAGGTCTGTGTCAGCGAATTTATGTTTATTCCCCACAATTTGCCTGATTAAATTCAAATTTAATTTATTACAGATACTGGGTTAGTAGGATTGGAAATTGTTTTTCTTAGTGTGAAATGTTTTTATAATATCTAAAGTCGTATAGCATAAAAATCATTAAAGTAAATTCATAATTTAAATAAATTAAAAATAAGTAATTAATAAAAAGCTTGGAACAAAGCATATTAATTAAAAGCTTAATTAAAAGTAATATTAAAATTTGTTCTACCTTATTAGATTAAGCAAGAGTTAAAGAAAATTGCTTTTGTTGCAAATTGTATAAATTGGAAAAGAGATATCCAAAAGTATTATTTTTGAGTTGTGTTTTTTAAGATTAATAAATGGATGATTATTATTTTACAGTATAAAAAAGTTTCTAACGTTCACTTACCTATTGTTGAATATTCCATTGTTATATTTCCTAGTGTTAGAAATATTATCAAGGTGTTACGTTATATAATTATCCAAGGCACAAATAAAATTATTTACAAGGTCAGTTCCACTGTATTCACTTCCTCGAGGAATACAGATAGTAAATTCTATTTTTGCTTGTGCTCAAAGCTGAGTTTTATTAAGATTACTGGAAGTGTAATTTGTAGTTTTTTAGTCAAAATATTCAGAATAATATTAGACAAACAGTTAAATCACCCAGGCCCTTTAAAGAAAAAGGATAGCCTGTACTTCCAGTGGGTGATTTTAACTTATCCTACACAGTACACGTTCGCTGAGGTGTGTCGTATAGGTCGAAAAAGACTGACACCCTACAGGGCGATACAAAAGTGTACAGTTGTAAGATTATCGTTGCAAAGTGAGCTAGATTTCAAAAAACAGAGTCACCTCACCGGCGATATATCTTAAGCGTTGTAGAGATTGGCGTACCCGCAGAAGGGCCGTTGATACTTTGCAAAAGCGTAAGCGTGTACTGTTGTAGAGATTGGCGCCCAGACCGTGGAACCGATTGTTTGAAAATTGGTACCCATTTTAGGTTGACTCGATTTAACTTACTGTTGAAAACTTAACTGTAGTTAAATTAAGTCAAGGACTGACGTAAAATTTTATTTGTGCTTAACTGGTGTATGTTAGATATAAGAATATTGTTTAAATCTAAGACATACTTCTGCTATAATCAACGACTTAAAATATTTCCCGGGTTTGATCGTATTCGTATTATAGAGGGGGAGAGGAAATAAATTAAAATTAAAATCAATTTGTCGTGGTTCATTCGAAGAATAGGGTTTTATAGGGGTTTTTATATAACAAACAAATTAAAAATAAACAAAGGGTATATTGAGAGTTTTTTTTTCGACACGACAAATTAATAATAAAGCATAAAAAATGACGAATAAAGAATTTAAGGATTTCTTCGAACAGTATGTGTAAGACAGAGAAGAAGAAAAGAAACAAAGAAAGCTAAGAGAGAAGAAGGATGAAGAAGAAAAGGAGCTGCGCGAGGAACAAAGAAAGGTTAAGGAGGAGCAGCGTGAGAAGAAAGAAAGGGAGGCGCTGGAAGGGAAAGAAGAAAGAAGAAGGCTCAAGGAGGCTAGATTAAGCGAAGAAAAAGAAGCGGAAAGGAAACTAAGGGAAAATGAGCAGAAAGAACTGTATAACTTAATTTCCGGGAAGCTGGGAGAGATGGAGAAGAGCCTGGAGGAAGAGTCCGAACGGTGCAAAGGCCAACACCAGAAGACGGAGGAGAAAGTCGGAGTCGTTGAAGAAACAATTCAGGACTTAATAGAAACGGCGAGTATCAACAAAATAGCAACCGAGAAAAGCTTGAAAACTGTAGAGAGTCGGGTAACTCGGGTTGAGAAAAAATTAGGCGAGATAGGCAGCTATTCAGCGCAGTCGCGAAATATAGGCTTAGCATTGCCTAGGTACGAAAGCGAGGCGATGAAAATAGAGTTTTGGGGAAACCAAAGGGAACGCCCCAAACAATTTTTAAGGGAGGTTGAGAATTTGATGGAAGAGTTCAATCCGTTTTTAGGGGACAGCGAAAAAATTAAATTCGTTGAAAGGCACCTTTACGGGTGTGCGAAATCTTGGTGGACGGTTATAAAGCAAGAAAATATGACATATGCAGGGTTTAGAGAAGCATTCTTGCAAAATTATTGGTCAATGCAAAAACAAAAATTAGTTAGGAACGGTATAGAAAACGGAAAGTACTTTGAGAGCAGTAATCTGAGTAGGGCGGATTATTTTTGCAAAATAGTAAATCAAGTTACGGATCTGGAACCCCAGATGCCGCCAAACTTCCTAGTCTTTACAATAATGCAGCATTTTAATGACCAAATCCAATTAGCGAGTATGGGTAGGCCGAGCGAAACAATCGCAGAAGCTATACAATTTCTAAACAATATTGATAGAATGCATGAGGCAAGGCGTGTAAATAGGACACCGGACGTGCAAAACGCGCGGAACGGGCAGAACACGAACAGGCCAAACCCACCACCCCAAAACCCACCCATCCAAAGGTCCCATGATCAAAACCCTAATAGAACCAACTTCCAAAATTCCAATAGACCTAATCCTGTCAATTCTAATCCTTACCAGAAGCCAAAAAACTAGTTAATGAGGTTCTGCCTAAGGAAAGAATAAATCGGCGAGACAGGGCTGTTGATATAACAATAATGCAAAATTCTAAAAGGAATAATAATTATAAACAACAAAGAAACTTAAATAAAATTAAAAATGCTAATAAAAAAATATCACCTTCCACGTAGCACAAGCATGTCATATTGCCGTGGAAAACACTTTTAGCCGAAACGTCAAGAAACGGTTTTAATGGTACGTCAATATTCCGCCCAAATGTCACAGCGATAAGATAGTTAAAAAGACGTTGCAAAATAGTTAAAGATTAGGTAAAAAGACGTCTAAACCTCGTTGTTGAGGTGCCGTAAATAAATCGTTGGATTCTCGTCATCTTAAGACGTCATATTTCAGCTAAAAACTCGTTGAAAACTAGGAAATATGACGTTACTGTACAATGGTAAAAAGACGTTGTTCTATAACGAGAAATAGACGTTACTCCATAACGGTAAAAAGACGTTATTTCAGAACGGCAAATATACGTTCTTCCAGAAAGGTAAAAAGACGTGATCCCGAACGTTAAATAGACGTTACACTAAAACGTCAAAATGACGATCCATTAGAATGGTTAAATGACTACTAAAAGTACAAAATGATTCCAGTCAATAAAATAATCTAGATACAAATTATTGCCGAATGATTATCTAAAATGGGAAAGAGTGCTTTCAAATTTTGTCATATTTTGAAAAACATTTCTGTCAAAATATGATTAAACAGGAAAGACATTGCATTTCCCTCATTTATATAATTACATCCCCCAATTAATTGTTGTATACCATGTTATATTTATTTGCCAAGGAATAATCAACCATTTATTAGTCATTTTACTACCATAAAGAAAGACAACTTTAATACAATACATCAGTTAGTTTATAAAATCTTAATTGATAGATTTTTTTTTTAATTCAGGCCTATATATAATTCAAAATAAATATATACCTACCACTTTTTGCAGTATATTTATTAAAGTCAGTCTTTAATGTAGATTATCTACGGCCCGGATAAATGTATGATATTTACATTTAATGTTGCAATCTATACTAATATTATAAAGAGGTGAAGTCTGTTTTTTTTTGTATCTCTGGCACTACTGAACCGATTGAAAAATAGTTTACACTATCCCTGAGTAACATAGGATATAATTCATTTCAATAAAAAACCTTTTTTTATTTCAATATTTGTAAATTTAGTGGGAAAAAATTCAAAGGTTAGGCCTAGAATGATAAACCAACACATGTATTTACATTTCTTACCATAGCAACCAATTGAATAAAATAACTAAGCAGCTGTTTGCTCCAATATTTCCATCGACAGCTGATTTTAAAATTTGAAGCAATTTATTATTTTTGTATTTCTAGCTTTTAGGTTAGGGTTTTAAAGTGTAGACCTGAGCCTTGCTGCTTTTTTTTTAACCATTATTAGGCCTACAACTGCTGTTATAAAATATAAGACATAATTTAATTTAAACATTTAACATATATTTACCATCTTAGTTTTGAAGTTATTATTAATCCTTCACCTTTATTATAAATAAAACATAACATATGTTTTTAGAGGGTTCCATTGGGGGTTGGCCTGTGGAGCACCAAGGGGTCTCCCCTAGTAAATAAATAAAGTCAAACAAATCAAATTTGACAATACCATAATTAATCAACTTTTAAGATTTCCACAAAATATATATATAGTAAATTTGTATTATATAAATACCTTTTGTTTTGCATGATTATTGCTAGCAGTCCTTTCTTTAGCCACTGTTTAAGCGATGACGCCTTTCACCTATTGTTCAGGTATTTATATAACAAATACTTACCATATAACATACCTATTAAACGTATTTATATAACATATTTAGTTCAGTGAGGCAAAAACAAACATATGATGAATTTTGCAACTATTACTTTCTTAAAACTAACATTTTACTTCTTGTTTTATACCCAAATTTTTAAAAACATTAAATGTATTAAGAAAAATTATAAAAAGAACAAAAATGAAACATTATATTTTTTCTGACTCAGTTACTATGCCTCCGAATTAGTATTAAAGGAACATGGGAATACAAAATAAATTAAAGCTACATTTTATAAAACATATTTTATTACAGCAGACATATTTTATTACCGTACCTTCAATATTTTTTTTAATAGGTGCTCCAAATAGACATGACTTTAAGCATGTCATAAAAAAATATATAGTCATAATTTTAAGAAACTTATTATTAGAGCCTTTTTCCAAATATACATTCTATCTAATGAATACAGTTAAACAAAAAAATAAATTTATAATTGTATGATACTTAAAGTTTCTAATATAATAGGCTACTTGCTTTAAGTTGTGTTATTATTGAGATACAAATTTTTGGTTATACAATTAGTATGTGTTTGTTTAGAATTTGTTATTTGCATTTACGCAAATATCACAAATTTTATATCTTTGCTAGTTTTTGTAAAAAAAGACATTACATTTCAAGAAAACTATATTTTGACTTTGCCATAGGAGAATGCCTCCTCTTCTTTTCTTATTATTTAACTTTCAGGTTTTTGGTGTGACATATAACAATTTATTTTAAACCGTTTGAAATGAAAATATTGAAATTAATTTGTTACCTTTATGTTTAATTTATTGTGTGTATTTTTATAATTGAAACTAATTTATTGTTCTTAACTTTTGTACTGTTCACTCAATGTTTACTATATTTAAAAGTGTTTTATATTTAAATGTAGGTAAAATTATTACTATGAATGAAACAATCTTAGATCCTAAGTTGACAAATTGAGTACCTATAAAATAGACAAACAGTCCAATATAGATGGGTCAATAAAGATTTACTGTGAAAATTCTTAAACATTTAATGTTTCAACTAAAGACAATTCTACTTTTTCTTTTGCTGTTTAAGTACCCAATGGAGCATATTTTAGCCAATATTTCATAACCTCTTCTATTTTGAGCTGGATCGCAATATCTTTATTTTTCATAGCCTTTGTACGAAAACTGTAACAGAAATATGCAATAATAGTTATACTAGTAAAAGGTAAACTAAATTATAGATATAACAATGAAGAAATGCTGCAGAGTAGACTTCAGTTCCTAAATCTTATTATAAATTTACACAAGACAAAAAAGAAACTATTCAGGTTCAAAATACCACTCGTAAATACAAAAATAGATCCTTGATTATAGCTCTATACAAAAACTTGCCTGTAAACAAAAGCAGGAAATAATATTAAAATATAATTTGTAAACTATACATATTATTTTGTTTAAACTGTACTATATCCATACTAAACTTTTTTTCAAGACAGAAAACAATTTAACAAATATGATTTTTATAAATATGATTGAAACATTGGTTTGAATAAATTCATCTAAATGACATATTTTTGGGATATTAACATGAGTAGAGCAAATAGGATATTTTCTAGGGGCTAGATCAAGGATACCCTCCCCTCCTTCGGCAAAAGGGGTCCGTCCGGGGAAATTTATGAACTCCCCCAAAAAATTTTAAAACTTTGGAAAGCCAATTTGGCTGTTCAGACGAAATATGAACCCACATAGCAATGA
>JAGFPH010025144.1:0-11018 GCA_018207615.1 Philaenus spumarius
ATCATGCATGATAGGCTAGAAAATTTTTACTAACGTAAACGATATGCGATAGTTAACTACGCATAAAGGAAAGGCATAGTATTTGGGGCAGCTAATGCTAAACCAAATCGCTACTGGACAAATCCTAAAGTTTACGGGAGTAAAGGTTTTACGTAATTTAAGATATGAAATGTGTTTCGCGGAAATATGCTGAGTAATATTGGGTACACGCGTCACTAATGACAATAAAAAGGTTTATGTGAAATAATTATTATTTATAAAATTAATAAATAAGTTTTAAATTAATAAATTTAATAAATTGATGCAATACTAAATTACAATGGCGGACCAAATACCAATAGACGGTGTAGAATATTCGGTACAGGAGGCGTTTGATTTATTAAACCACAGATGGAGGCAGACAACGGAAATAAATGAAACATTAAGGGGGGAATTAAGACAAACAGTACAGTTTAATAAAACTTTGCAAGAAAGGTTAGCCGCGGTTGAAACAAATGAAATGGAAGTATCAAGAATAGCAAATGAAACAGTAAATTTATCAGACTTACATTTAGGTTTGGTGCCAGTGTTGCCGAGTTTTAGCGGAGAAAAAAGGGGGAAACGGTTAAAGATTTTTTGGATCAAATGGCGGATGTCGCATCAATTAGTAGATGGAAAGACGGAGAATTAATTAAATTAACTAAAATTAAACTGACAGGTATAGCAAAACAATTCGTAAAAATAGATTTAGCGTGTCAACAAGCTCGAACTTTTTGTGAATTTAGGGCCGCGTTCGAACCCAGATTTCAAGAGAAATTGCCAGAGAGTTATATTTATGAACAGTTGGCGCAAACCAAACAACGGCGGGGCGAGGCTATAGAGAATTTCGCAGACAGAATTAGACACATTAATGGGAAATTAATTCGAGTAACGGATAACGAAGCAGCTAATAAGGTTTTGCGGGAAGACGCGGATCGTAGAGCACTAGATACATTTACTAGAGGATTAACAGGTGAATTGGGGAAATTAACAAAACTGAAATTTCCGAAAACCTTTCAAGAAGCAGTAACAATCGCGATCGCAATTGAAGGTGTTAACATGGAATTAACGGGCGCTGTAGGTGGTATTCAGGAGACAATAGGCCAACAATTAGATAAAATAACTAAATGTAACGGTTGCGGGAAGAATGGGCATACGTATAACGAGTGTAGATTTGTGAGACAGAATTATAGAGGTTTTGGCACACCGAGGGGATATCAAGGTGCACGACATGCGCCGCGGTTTTCACCACCACAATCGCAACAACAATATAGGCACCCCAACGCAAATCAGCAAAGTAATATACACTACAGGGGAAATTCGTTTAGGGGAAATGGAATTTTTAGGGGACATTACTCGCAGAGTCAATACAATAGGCCACCAATGTTTAACAGATATAATAATGTAAGATTTCAGGACATGGGAGATAATTTTTCAAGAATAAGCAATCAAGACAGGGGTTATTACAGGGCAAATGAACAGCAGAATAAGTTGGATTTACAAGATAATATAGGAAACGAAAATTTAAAATTTATACCTATAAATAGGACAGAAGGGGTTTATAAAAGCAAGGATGTATCAATTTTGGCAAAAATTAACGGCAAATGGGGTAGAGCTTTGATAGATACGGGAGCAGAAATAAGTCTTCTAAACCAAGATGTAGCTACGAACATTTTAAGAAATGATGAAATTATGGTAGCAGGGGTGACTGGAAATATTTTGGATATCTTAGGTACACAAATCACAGAAGTTTTTTATAATGAAAACGATTTTATTAAAGTTAAATTTCACGTATGTAAATTACCACTGGAATATGCTGCAATTTTAGGAAATGATATTTTAAAGACTAATAAAGTAATAATTGACTTAAATGAAAACACAGTTACAATAAATAAAAACAAAGTAATAATGATGGGATTTGGGAACATAGAAATTAACTTGCCCATAATCACAAATGACCAAAATATTAAAGCACATACAATTGTTAAGGATAACGCTTCTAAATTACAAAAATTTCAAGGGAAAATAAAGTCAAATTTAAGGCAAAACAATAAATCTAAATCTAAATTATTACCAAAAGGCACTAAACCATCAAAAGATGAAATTTTAAAAGGTCAGAAAGAACATTTGGAATATATTCGAAATGAACACGAAAAATTAGGCTGATCGAAAGAAGAAAAACGTGAATATAATTTATTTTGCAAAACAGATACACAAATACCAGCACTAAGTGAGGTCATGGTTAAATTTACAATTAGAGGATCTAAGAATCAAAATTTTGCTAATCCTAAAAATACTACAGAAATATTAAATCAAGACGTAATAATAGAACCAATTGAAAACCCACCATTTAATATTTTGTGCGCCAGGACTTTAATAAATTTACAAAAATCTAGGACGTGTTTTGCAAGAATTTTAAATATATCAGAAAACGAGATTAACTTAAAAAAGGGAACTTTACTAGCCAGATTAGACACAGAAATAGTAACAACGGAGGGGTCTTGTAAAGTAAATATGATTTCAGAACAAAATTATAAGGGTTGTGAGTATGAAACTTCGCAATTAGAGTCTGATATTGAAAGGAAGTTACAACATTTACCAGAACAGGAAAAATTAGAATTTTCAAACATGTTATTTTACTATAAAGATATATTTAACAATGAGAATAAACAATTGTCCGCTATTAAAAATGTAGAATACCGTATCGACACAGGGTCAGCCAAACCAATTTATGTACCACCACATAGGATTCCGTATGCGCAAAGAAGCGTAGTTAGGGAATTAGTTGACGATCAATTGAAAAAGGGTATAATAGAGCATAGTTACAGCCCTTGGAACAGCCCTATAGTTTTGGTAAAGAAAAAATCATTGAATGGAGAGGTTAAGTACCGGTTTTGTGTGGATTACAGGAAAATAAATGAAGTGATAACACCGGATGTGCATCCTTTGCCTAGAATAAGTGAGACAATAGATTTATTAGGTGGTTCCAGGTACTTTTCAGTAATTGACATGCAGGCAGGATTTCACCAAATTAATTTAGCAAAAGATAGTCAAGAAAAGACTGCGTTTTCTACGTCTTGGGGTCATTTCCACTATAAAAGACTTCCATTCGGCTTAAAAATAGGTCCTAGTGGGTTCCAACGAATTATGAATAATATTTTAATAGGGCTCAGAAATGAAATATGTCTACTTTATCTCGATGATTTAATATGCTTTAGCAAAACCATGGAAGAACACATAAATTCATTAGATAAGATTTTTGCCAGGTTTAAGGAATCAAATTTAACAGTAAATTTAGAAAAATGTAAATTTGGAGTACAGGAAGTAAACTATTTAGGATTCTTATTAAATGAAGCCGGCATAAGGCCAGATGAAAAGAAAGTAGAGGCGGTAAAACACTTTCCTATACCACAAACAGTTAGGAATGTACGGCATTTTCTCGGCTTGGCAGGGTTTTATAGAAGCCACATAAAGGATTTTTCAAAAATTGCAAGACCATTGTTTGATTTAACTAAAGATGGTGTAAAATTTAAATGGACTACTGACTGTCAGACAGCATTTGAAACATTGAGAGATAAATTAATTACAGCACCAATACTTAAATATCCAGATTTTACAAAAGAGTTTATTTTAGCGACAGATGCATCAAAGGAAGGGTTAGGTTGTGTTTTATCTCAGGAAATCGATGGCAAAGTTCACCCGATTGCTTTCGCTAGTAGAGTGTTACATAATGCTGAGAAGAATTATGACGCGTCTACTCTGGAGATGTGTGGGGTTGTATGGAGTTGTAAACTTTTTAGGCCATATTTGTTAGGGAGGAAATTTAAAATCATAACAGATCACAAAGCATTATGCTATTTAACTTCTTTGAAGGACCCAACAAGCAGAATTTTACGATGGAGTTTAAAATTGTCAGAATTTGATTAAACAATAGTACATAGACCTGGAAAATTACATACTAATGCAGATGCTTTAAGTAGGAATGTAGGGCTAACTAACGTAAATTTAATACAGAAAGAATTTTTGCCAATAATAGACTTAGATGAAATAAGGAAAGCACAAATAAAAGACGAGGAATGTCAAATTTTAAAATCATGTAAAAATTATAAAACAAGCCCAGAAAAAGTAATCTATTTTCAATCAGGAATCGAGAAATTAATTGTAATACCAAAATTATTAAGAAATAAAGTAATTGCATTACATCACGACCTAATTACGGCAGGGCATGCGGCGGTTAAGAAGACTGTGTAGAATAAAACAAAAATTTTATTGGCCTAATATGGAGGGTGACGTCACGAATTATGTCCGCGCTTGTAAATCTTGCGCTCAGAGAGTTGATTACGGTAAATCAAAAGCACCTCTGGGTGACATTTTTACAGAACCGGACTTACCATATAAGGTCATAGCCATGGATATCGTGGGCCCTTTACCAATTACTAAAGATAAAAACAGATATATATTATCAGTAATAGACCATTTTACACGACATGCAACATTTATCCCAATAATAGAACAATCGGCAGAGGTCATAGCCAAGGAATTAATGTCAAAAATAATATGTCTTCACGGAATTCCAGAAATTATAATAACTGATAGGGGTTCAAACTTTACTTCTGAATTAATGCAAAACTTATGTAAATTACTACGGATTAAACAAATTTTGACAACACCGTATCATGCAATGGCCAACGGACGAGCGGAGCGAACACATAAAACAATATGTAAAATGTTATGTCATTTTGTAAATAATAATCAAGACAATTGGTCAGAAATTTTACCGTACGTAACTTTAGCATACAATACTCAGGTACATGAAACGACAAATTATACACCTTTTGAACTACTCTATGGACGTAAAGCTAGTATACCGTTAGAATCAACATTGAAAATTACTGAAGACACTTTTATTTATGACAATTATATAGAAAACGTTAGATCACATTTAAGCGAGGCATATGGTAAAATGAAATTATATCAATCAAACCAATTTGACAAACAAAGGAAAAATTATAACAAAAATACTAAACAAAATCAATACTCAGTGGGACAATACGTGTATTTATATACGCCTGCATTGAAACGACACAGAGTAAAAAAATTAACTAAACTGTGGCGTGGGCCATTTGTAATTCTGAAAGTTCTGTCAAAATTTAATATAATGTTAAAGGTCAGAAATCGTGAGGTATTGGTTCATGTAAACAGAGTTAAACCATGTTTGGAAGTAAGCAATGGCAAATTGCAACCAAAAAGTAGGAAAACTAGGGAAATTAGGCGGTTAAAAAATACTACAAGCAAAGATATAGGACAAAATTTAGGAATAGGGACCTTAACAACGGATACCACGGGTACAACAGCTACGAACGCCACTAATGATGTAACTATACCTGATATTCATGCAGCCAGTACAAGTGCCATAGTACCAGCACTCATACAACCGCAAGGTAGGCCAATTCGTATTAAAAAGAAACCATCTCGTTTTCAAAGTTTTGATTTATCGTAAAAATACAAAGACAGAAAAATTACAGAATAATTTCATTAATATAAATATAAAAAGTAGAGTTAATGAGTGACAGAAGTACAACTCCAATGTATCATGGTGAATAGGTAACTATATGGGACCTGAATTACCTAATGGAACACCCTTTATATGAACACAAAACTGTAGGGATTCGTTTAAATTGAAATTATAAGAGAAAAATTAAATTGTTGACAGTTATGATGTAACATGGAATGATAATAATAATTAATTAAGATTAATTAAAGCTTCCAAAATAAATTAACTAAATATAAAGTTTTTTTGTTAGGCTAAATGTTTCAATACATTCAATAGGGACAGAAAACAGGCAGAGCTACATAGACTCGTGGAGCGACGGATGTTATCGGGTTACTTTGCTGACTGCGTAAACAAACGCTCGACTCATAAGACCTTGAAGCGATTGTAACACAGTTTAAAATTATCATTGGACAGGAACAAAAACTTTGGAATAAATTGATTTTAAAGTACTTTATACATTACATAAAAACAATATGCACTTAGATAATGTTATTAAACATCATTAGGCATCGTGTAAAATTATTTTAAGTAAAAAATATTCTTTTTTTTTAATAATTAAAAATAAATAACGTCTTAGGGGATATAAAGTATTACTAACCTTGAAAAATCAACGATGAGCAGTGCTGCTGGGACTTTGCATAGCTTGAATTGTCATGTAGGGTTCAAAATTGAATTAAGTAGGTTTGGAACGCATGCTTATATGACAAAGTAAAGGTGTAAATTCTCTTAACGGCATAAGTGTCTCAAAAAGGTGATCAGAAGGACACATAGGGTTGTAGACTAGAAAAGTCTTTAAGAAGGTTATTTTTAATAAGGGTTAAGGGTAGAATAATGATTAAATTTTTATTTATTAAATAAATGAAGTTTTTTTTGTACTATTACAAACTTAAATAAAAGTTAAAAGTAATTCATAAAAATAATAAAGGAAATGTTTTAATGAAAAATATTTTTTTTGGTATTATAAACATTTGTAGTTAAGAAACTAAAGGATTTGTATGCTGTGTTAAACTAAAAGGGTGATTCATAAAATTTGACTTTCACGCATAAACAAAGAAATTCAGAACTGTTAATAAATATTGGAGTTCAAATGGATATAGTTTTAAATATTGAAATGTTTTGTCTATTACGTATAACATATCAAAATAATGAAGGAAAATAATAAAATGAGGTCAATGAATATTGAAGAAAGGATAATTTTTTTTTGTATGCGCTTTGAGAAAAATTTTGAAAATGGGAAAAAATGTCAGTTAAGTGAAATGATAATAAAATGTTACGTTTTTTATTCAACGAGAATAGAAAAATGGTTTACGAGTAAAACTGAAAAAGTTAAGAGGTATAATAAATAAATAATTTGAGAAGTTTTGTAAAATAGACTATAATTGAAAAATTTAAGTGGACTTATGATTTATAAAGTGAAAAAGAGAGATTTCAATATTGATACGTTTAGACAATTTGTAGAGCTACAAATAATGTTGTTTTCCTTTATGGGATGAAAAATGTTAAAGTAATATAAAATACAAATAAATAAGTGTACAAGTTATACAAGTTGGTAGTTTAAGCGTGTGAATGTTATTTTAATTTGTTGAAAAGAAAATACACTAATTTGAACATTGTCTTACAAAAGGGGAAGCTTACCCTTCTTAATTTCCGGCACTTTTGCCACATTTCTACGCTATCCACCTTTAAGTTTTTTTTCACACTTCTAGACAATGTAATTTAAATTCATGTATAGTCCGGACAATAAGTTTAAATAAAATAAATTTGTAAAGTTTTTTTTCTATTTCGATATTGGTATGAATGAATGAATATGAATATATAAAGCGAATATTAATCTTTGATCTTGAATATCGATAAATATTATATTATGATTGTTTGTGTATAATTTAAATGATAAATGATTAATGGGAAAATGTGTTGAATTGTTACAAGTAAATCAAAATAGTGCTACTTCATTCAAAATGTATAATAAATTGAATATGTAAATCATATGATCGACGAATATTCTTATATAAATAAGTGAGATTATACAGTAATGGTGCGACGTGCTAAACAGTTTAAGATGTATCAAAACATTAAGATATGAACAGTTTATTAATTATGATTGTACTACGTTAAGTAGAAAAGTGCGGCGAATAAATATGTTTTATGATAAGATTAATAATGAGGAGATAAATGTGAAATATTATAGTATTGTGTGTACGTTGGAATAATAAGTAATGCGGATTAAATAAATAACTATTTAGATATAGTTGACGACGGAAGACGTCAAAGAATGTCTTCGAAATATGTATTTCAAATATGCGCGAATAAGAAGTTTTATACATGAATTGTATGAAATGTGGATTTTACATCAAGGAATTGAGTAAAATAATGTACAAATGCTATACAAAGCTATTTTTAATTGTAGGAAGGATGTAGACGATGTGATTTGAAAGGTCACAAAAGGGGGGGTGAGTTATAATAAAATTGTTAAAAATATATTAGCTATTAACGTCATGGGGTAGAAAGCAAGATTATTTTTAAGTTTCAATTATAAATTAGATATTGCATTTGTATTGTAAGTCAGAAGTGCCGATTAACGTGTAGCTTCAATATTATTCAGCAAACGTAGATAAAATAGGATTAGTCACAATATAAAAAGGTTCATAGAATTAATTGTTGATGTAAGAATTTGTCACGAATGATTCAGAATTAACAGGATGTCGCAATGCTGACATGCTGGGAATTATAGCAGTCTAGAAGTTAACAAGGAAAACTGTGTACGTGCAAAAATGTGCAAACTTGCTAAACCACTGCGTAGAAGCAATGCTAGACTTTACAGTTTTAATTTAACATTAACTACGTGGGTATAACTGGAAATCTCAACTAACTTAGAATCAGAGGAGGGGGTAACTGTGGATAATCCACCATACTATAGTTAAACTCTATAAGCCTTTTTATCTTACGTTGTTGTTTATCTTAATTTAATTTTCAAATGGAGTTAATACGAACTACTATATTATTAATAATGTTCTTAACAGTAGAAAAAATAATAAGGGAATAGTTTTGAAAGATTAACAGATGTATTATTGACAAGATCTGAGTGGACAATTGTGATAGAATTCAACATTTCAAAATTAATAGTTGCAATTATATGGTTGAATGAAACAGTAGTAACTGAGGACAATTTTTTTAAATAAACTAACAAATGAGTCATTGGGGAATTTGGAAGAGATGGATAAATTTAATTCAAATGGAGTCAGGTTAGATAGGTTACTTCTGCACATTCAATCAAAGAAAGAAAATATTAAAATTATTAGGAATGTCAGTTGGACAATGTATGGAGTATGTAGCATGATAACAAAAGTGTTAATATATTATGTATACAAAACATATCATGTTTAACAAATGGAATATTTAGATATTGTTTAGATTCTCAGAAACAAACAGAAGTACGGTGATAAATATAGGACAGAAAGAAGAAACAAAATGGGATATACAGGACTTAAGGATTAGAATGTGACCTGAGAAGGCCGTCCCATAAGCTGCCATGAGTAGAGATATTTCTGTTAATCTAATAATTTTGTTTTACAGGTTTAGAATAGGAAGGGTTGATAAATTTTTAAATTTTGAAGTATAAACAAATAATAATTAAGTAACAAGTTTCACATGAATGGAAATAATGTCATAAAAGAATAAGTTAACTTATATAATGAAATAGTAGGACAATGAAATGAAACAAAGTTTAAATTATTTGCATAAAGGGATGAATGAGGAAACCTGTCCCAAGTGAAATATCATAATTGCCTCACAATGCATGATACAGTAGCGTTCAAAACACATGGGAATAATAAACAAGCGAATTTTTTTTTACAACTAACCTAAAACTTGCAATTTTTTTCCATAACAATATAAAAATTTTGGAAATACAGGTTTCAATTTATGGTTCTACAGGTAATGAGGGTTTTTAAGATATTTTTTTGGAGGAAATATTATAAAAGTAATTGAGAGAAACGTAAATGCAATTAAATTGTTTTAAATGATAACAATGAAATCTATGAAATATCTAAAAAGTTTGATGTATTGAATGAGTAATTAATAATTCGAAATTTAAAGAAAAATGATATGTTGTCATGTAAATGGACTTTTACTCATAATAAATGTTTTTTGTTAATAGTAAAATAATGAGGTGAGGAGAGAGGGAGTCGATTCATGAGCATATATGAGAAACAGACACAATCACATTCTTGCTACCATGTGGGAGACTTACAAGTTTGGAACTGACCAACCAAACTGCTGTTGGAATCTCCATCTGCTATGAGATAGAATCCAACGCACTCTAACAAACAACTACCACATGAGTACAATTTTACAAATATAATAGTTAAAATGAAGTGCCTGTTCAAAGTTTTACATTTTTATATGTTATACCAAATTCTAAGTACACTTTTAAGCTATAAGCTATATTTCTATTAATTAATAAATTAAGTTGAATTTATAAGGATGTGATGGGTTTGTAATGTTAAACAAGGATTATTTTTTCTCTTTTATTTTTTTCAATGATGTTAAATTAAGATCAATTTTGGATATACAAACATTAAAATATTTTTTTCAAGAAAATTTTCCATTTATCACAAGAAATAATTTTTGGATACAAAACAATTTTTTTTCTACATATTTATAGTTTTAATTTAAACTTTTATTACAAATAAAATGGTATATATAATAATAATAATAACTAAATGTTTATCGATTTAAAAAAAAAAAAAACAATTTTTTTTTGATGAACCATTAAAGATAGAAGCAATGATTTTTCTATTTGTGACAATGGAGGGGAATGTAACAGCTTTATGCCTTTTGGAATAGCTTATTTTTATTTCTAGTTTCTTTTCAATAAATAAGACAAAAAGGGGAAAGTATAAATTGATATAAATTCAGGGGGCTTTGTGGAATACAAATTTTGGGGTTGTAAATTAAGGGGATAAAAAATAAAAGAAAAAGCAAAGCGTATGATGTTTTACATAATCAGTTTTCCACACGGAATAGGCTGTCTACAGGTCACCTCATTTATAAATTTGTTTGTAATCTCACTCATACAATATGTAACTTCACTCATTTAAATCATGTCACCTTGATTTTGATGGAAATTAAACTACAATTAGTGAAACTTGTTATTATAGTGTTTAAGTAGTTGGAGATTTTAATTAGGTTTATTGGAGAATTAAGTTTACAGGGTTATGTTTTTCTACAATACTTCCTGTTAACATTGGACAGCTTTGTAAAAATGTTTTTTCTTATGAAGATTGGATTTATTATATGCAATTAATAGCTACATTTGGTCATATCAATAAACAATGTTATTTTGGAAATTGTACTAAAGTAATGTGCAAATTACCTTTGTATTATTAGCATTAAGTACTCTCTGTTGGTTACCATGAACGATAATAATTGTTTAAAATGTTCACAA
>JAGFPH010025147.1:0-11017 GCA_018207615.1 Philaenus spumarius
AATCGATTGATAAATCTGTACGGAACAGACAAACAGACAGTCAGAAGCTGTTTATTACTATAAACAAACGAATAAAAACGTGGTAAAATATAAAACAATTTATTTAGTATGGTTTTGTAACGGATGAGAGGCAATATTTCATAAATTTTCAAAAACAACACTAAATCTCTGTATAGAGTTTTTTGGAAAGTACTACATATATTAATTTTCAAACAGACACGTGTATGTTGACATACAATATTTCTAAAGTTGGATGTCTATTTTCAACACACATCACACTTTTCAACTATGCAAAATATTGTAATAAACTCTAGTTTTTTAGGATTATTCTCTAAACCTTGCGTCAACAGTTACATAAGGCAAGTTTGAACGTATAAATGCAGTATCGAAATGACATTCAAATATACTTGAGTTTAGTTAGCAAAACACAAAGTTAGATTTGAAAAGTACAGAAGAGAGATTTCAAAGTGGGCGCCTGTCGGGAGCCAAAAGTTTTGATTAATTCTTCAATCTGAGGCAGCTTATAACTTTTAGTACTTTTTCGGAATTTCTAATAGAATATAAACGAACGCGACCTCTTCGTGTCAGAAAATAGTTAGTAATCTTTCAATTAATTCTATTTAGTGTTTGTGCTCTTCAAGTGATAGGGTTTCTGATATTCTTCAAAACTTTGTGACTATAATAGAATTGTTTGGTTAATTGAAAAGTTGCAATAAAGATACATTTTTCTTTTAAGGTAACAAAACTGATTAACTTTATTAATTGTTTTACAAGTAGCCTACAGAATTATTACTAAGCCCTACTAAATTTGCTAATATAAATATTTAATATCGTAGATAAGAGAATGGAGCTTTTTTTAGTGTTTCAGTTTTGTTTCAATTTTTTGGAGAAATGTGGAAAAGTCAACTCGTTAGAAATTATTTAAGTGTAAATTTCTATAGGCGCACCACGACCAACAAATTTGTATACAGTACATGTTTCTATAGAAGAGTATATAGTTTTCTGGGGTGAATAGGATTTTACTGTCACGCGTTTCACCATGCATTTTGTGAAACGCTCTTAATGTGAAACGCTCTTAAAGTGAAACGCTCTATTCTGTTTGAAAAAGTTTTGGTCTTGACGAGAATCGAACCAGCAGAGTCCATCACAATAGACTAGCGCCTCAGGTGAGTTTGGGTATGTAAATGTAACAGATTGTCCTACGTCATACTTAACACGTTAACACAATATAACGTAATACACCAATATAATTGGTAATACATCTCTGAAATGGACATTGTGCTTCCTCATATCATAAGTTGTGTTAAAAATATATATATTTCTCCCGGGAGATCTTAAGAACATTTTAATTTTTTTTTAGTTATGGTTGGTAGAAGAGAATCTTTGTGGTTTGTAAATAAGTTTTCCAAAATTCCCCCTGATTTCGAACTGTACGGAAATCTTATTTCGCATATATCTTTCTGTCTTTTAACAAATATACTGTAAAGTTATAAAAATAACTTGCACAATAAAATGTTGTATCTTACCGAATGAATGCGTTAGCTGAGTTTTATTTTCTTACCACAAACATTAATAGTATTTAAATGGCTTCAATTAAAAAAAAAATCACAAGTAATGTGTTCACTATTATGTTTTGTTTTTTGTCGTTCTGCTACAATTTTTTCAGATGGGGTTATAGGACGGGTTGGGGTTTTGGGGTTTTGAAAATAGTTCTCCCTGAATGCGAATAAAAGAACGCGGTCGGATTTTGTAAATCTCTTTCTGCTTTTTATTAATAGAAGGGGTAAGTTTTCAAAAAATCACCCTATATAAAACTCTTATCTTTATAAATTATGTTATCCTTATTTTACATTTATATTAAGAATATTTTTATTTAAAACCAATCCTGCACACTGACTCCGACCTAATGTCCTTATTATACTGGCCTTAATAATAAGGAAAAATTATCTATTTGAAAAAAATGAAGTATGATGTATTTTATAATATTTATCCCTTGTTTATAAGCATTACAGTAATCAAAATTGAAGCCAGGAAGTTGAGGGTAACTAAGAGCAGGCTCCCTAATTTTATTAATAACTATACAGCGTATGCTTAGTTATTATTATGTTTAGATAAATATATATTTATGATTGCTTAAAAAATAAAATAAAAACACTACCTGGGAATTGCAAGTGGCACCCACAGAGCACTAAATAAGAATAGAGTTTAAAAGAGTGGTGATTGTAGTTCTCGACCAAAAACTCACTTTTTACGCAATGAATTAAATCCTTAAATACCTAAACCAAATTTGACTGTATTTATGCAATTTTTAACATACCTTGCACCAAAGTTTTTAAATTTTTTACCATTTAACATTCAAAACTGTACAAATAATAATATACATTTTTCCGGTTATTAAGAGAGCATTTAATTCAAATAGAAACTATTGAACTTTATTTTAAAGTGTTAATTTGATCATGTGTGTGTGCGTTAATGTTTAAAACAGATTGTGTGCATGAGTTGATGAGGGGGGGGGTGGCGGGTGGGGGATTGTGTGTGTTGGGGGGGGGGGGGGGTTTGAGTAGGAAGCTAGTTATTTTTTAGTTGTAATTTGTAACCTTATGTAATTTTATTGTTTATTTTGCTGTTGTCAACTTCTAGAAAATGTAAACTAATTTTATAATGTTATTTTTTATTTATGTGTAGTTAATGTTTAATTTAGATTTAGAATGTATTCGCCTAAGTTTACACATAATAAAGACCAAAACAGGTTTATAACCTCGGGGTAACTTTTATTTGTTTGTAGTTTTAGTTTAGTGTTAGCTCTATAAGTTGTGTGTATATTTTTGTACAGAAGAAGAGAACTCTATTTTGTAAGAGAATAGACAAACAAATAAAATAATTTAATAATAATAATACAAATAATTATTACAATAATAGAGCGAGCATGCAGGCTGAAAGGTTGAAAACCCACATTAACACGATCAATCATAAGATTCAATTTACAATAGAAACTGAACTAGACAACAGACTGAATTTTCTCGATTTAACCATAACCAAAACTCTAGATAAACTGAACTAGCCTATAAAATTTTCCGGAAACCTACAACCACCGACACAACCATACACGCAAAATCACACCATCCCATCTCCCAAAAATGTCTGCATACAACAGCTTCATCAACCGCCTTCTCACCATTCCGTTAAATAAACAGGACTTTCATGACGAACTAAACAAAATAAAATATATAGCGCAAAAGAACGGCTACTATAGTTCAATGATAGACAAATTAATACATAAACATATGAGAAAGAAATCCACCAATCGTAAGAACAAGGAAATTAATAAATTTGTCTCGGTCGAATATTCTAACATTGTTCCTATGATGTTAAAAAATACTTTCACCAAACACAAAATCAACATCACGTATCGAACTAACAACAACGTTCAAAAAATTTTGCGACATAAACAGTTGACACCAACCGAAAGGAAGTTAGGTGTATATAAAATAAACTGTAATGACTGCGACCGCTTTTATATTGGACAGACAGGCAGAGCGTTTAAAGAACGTTTTAAAGAACATCTGCCGCACAATAACATACGTAAAATGAAGTCAAATTACGTTCAACATCTGATAGACCATAACCACAACTATACAAATTTCGACACCAACTTGACACCTCTTCATTATTGCGTAAAGGGGAGACTAATGAACGCCATCGAAGAATTCCAAATTTACAGGGAATTCAGACATAACCCAGATAACGTATTGAATGATCAGCTGTCATTTCATTCCAATGACTTGTATGATACAGCCCTCGGTTATCAAGATAGGACAGGTCAATAATCACCATACAAAGTAGGCTGCTTTATTTAGTTTACTTCAGTGTACCATAGACGATAAGATGGTGTACACCAACCGGCTTAATCCGTGTCGCACTAAAAATTATGTGTTGTGTACTTTGTGTTTTTAAAGTGTTTGTGTTTGTGTGTGTGTATGACGACCTGAACAGTGATGAATATATTTTATACTTGATAATGAGACTATGGTCTTGAAACGCGTCGTAAGTAGGACAACTCAAGAAGTCTCAAGACGGATTAACAATCAGGTGAAATACTATCGTAATTTCCTGTATTTATTTCATAGTATATTTGTTTATTTTATGATTTTCTGTAGACAATATTACCTTGGTTAGATAAAAGAACTTAGACACAGCTATTAATTCAATTAAAAGTGAAAAAACATGGACCAAGAGCGGGAGTTGAACCCAGGACCTTTACCATACCGTGGTAACGCTCTACCTACTGAACTGCCCTGATCACTTCAGATTTTATCTCACTTGTACGGTTTTAATGTATTTATTAAACCAATAGACTGAATACTTCGCATTGCGACACTGAAAACAATCTTAATTCTTTTTGCAGACTACAGTGTTTTTTCACTTGTAATTTAATTAAATCTACCCTTGCAGAGGAAGCGTGTAGGCAGGTAAATTATTACAAATTAAAAATAATCACAGCTATTAACTTTAAAACAAAAACAACCCTTTGCTTCGTGGACTTGTTTTCTTCTAACAATACCATTCACAACTTTTCATAGTAGAACTTTGGCAAAAGTCTAACTTAAGGGCTTTTCTTGCTGACTGTGCCTCCATTTATCTGACACGCCTCACTTACTGTTTCCGTCTCCTTCACAAACTTTTTATAAACTAAGATGCTTAAAATGTATGCTACATTGTTTTGTAGAATGTAGATATTTAAACATTCATTCATCAACTCCAATAAAAGCGATTGTACGTCCTTATGTAAGTAACAAATAATATAACAGCTGATTTTATCCATCATCTGTAATACTTAAATTTGTAGATTAGTGTGGTTTAGTTGGGGGTTATGTTTACAACTTCAATCGTTATAATTTCTTGTGAAGTTTATTCTTTGTAAATATGAGTTATAGAACTAATGTATGCTATATTATACTTTATAATATTAGCTTTGAGGTTATATACTGCATATAAATACAAACTTTTATCATTAATATTTTTTTTTATTTGTTTATACAAATTTAAAGAAAAGATACCTATTAGTTTAACTTCGGAAACATACATCTTCGTATAACATATAATCATATTCGATTATTAATTTCTTCACTACAATATTATTAACTTCTAAATCATTTGATCTACGAATATGAATGTTTAAGGCAAGGCGCATATTGAGACGCGATTGACGCGTGTGAGATGACATGACGCGACCTGCATGACACGATCGCGCCACACGTGTCGCGTTGGGGAACGCATATTACAACGCAGTTTCTCCCAACATTTTATTTGTTAGAATGTTCAAAATGAATGATTCACGGATAAAACTATCTTTATTAGATCTAAGCTCAGAATCTGATAATAGGCCTGTAGCAGACACTGAGATTATAAAATATATTGGTAGTTGAAAATTATAGCTCAAGTCCAGTACAAAATATACTTAACTGACATAATAATTAATTAATCAAGATAGTAAAAATAAACACACCTCCCCGCTCCCAAAAATTAAAAAAATGGTTAGTGAGATATTAACGTTTTTATTTAGGAGTACTATTGTAAAGTTTAACCATACTGAGTTGGACCTAGAAAAGAGGCCTAGAATTATAAAGTTGATGGCCTATGTGCTTAAATATTGTCGTAGAGTTTTAATTTTTTTATATTGTATTTATATATATAATATTTATATGTGTTACGAATTTTAAATGAATCAGATGAATATTTTTTATAAAAAAACAGTTTTTAATAAACACATATTCATTGATAATTATGCGTTCATCAAGTTGATAGCCTATTTAGTTAAAAATTATCGTAGATATATACATTTTTTAAATTACATTTATACATATATTGTTTATGTAGGCCTATATTTTAAATTTCATACTAATTGGATATTTATTTTTAGAGAAATTTGATTTTTATTCAAGACAAGTTCATCGTGACTGCTTATAGGCTAATACGCTAGACTTAACGAAATCGTGGCGCGAGAAACTGTGTCACTGCCACTGTGCCACACGGCTGTCGTGCCACGCGAGTCGCGCTGCGTAGCGTAGCGATTCCATTATGCGCTAATCGATTCATTTATTAATTGGAACGGCCAATCGACCGATCCAATTGGGGTAAATTAATTACATTAATTAAAATAAATTCAGAGTCAAAATAACAAAGGATTAAAGCCAAAGGGTGTCAGAAAAGCCCAAAATTAAGATAAAAAAGTAGTTTCCAATGTAAAAATAGTATTTAGTAATAATTTTTAAGATTGTGTTAGTTAAATACGTGCAGACTGTGACGTATGCTTTAGCGACAAAGTCAAGCCAAAACCTTGCAGGATCTAACAGGCATGGACTTGTCCAGTCTTGTCTAAATTTGGTAGAAATGAAATAACATTAAAAGATAGGGGTTTGTAATTTTATAAAAAAAAGTTGTTATTATTAGATTTATGTTAAAAGGAGAGTTAAATAAGCAAGGAGTAATAAAAATAATTTTGTTATGATAATTTGTTAAAAAGTTATAGACAAAAATGTAAGCGTAAACAAATCGATTTTGCAGAATTTGAATAAAATCCAAAAACAAAGTAGAGTCATTTGTAGAGTTAAAAAGGGTTAAGAAAATAAAGTAATAAAAAATATAAAGTTATAAAGTTTAATAGCTAAAAAATAAAGTGTAAAGTCATTCTTGGGCATAAAGAGGCCAATAACTCATAAAGTTCAAATGTAATTAAATCATAAAAAATAGCATTTAATAGAGTAAATAATAGGGCATAATCAAGCCGAAGTTCAATATAAATAAATAAATAGTTTTGTAAAAATAAAATAAATTAATAAAAATGTTTTATTAATTCATAATAAATACAAGGGAGATTAATAAAAGGGAAATATTGATAAAATAGGGTATATGTATGTGTAATAAATTGTAATGCCATGTGAGATATGAAAAGAGCTTTAAAGGGGGGGAATGAGACGCCGAAAACCAAACGAAGGCAATTAGAGTAACATCAAGCTGAATAACTAGACAACCAAACAAGCTATCAAAAATCCGACACCAGATTAGCGCGTTTCAAGACCAACCGAAGAAGATACAAGCAAGAAAAAATGGAAAATTTCAAATTTACAGGAAATAAATTTCAAAATTTAAGCAAAACTAACGAAGTCTATAACTCAAGAATGAAGAGGAGTAGAAACACCATTCGAATTCCAGGGAAACCAGAAAACGTCAACCAATCCATAGAAGTCAACAAAATCAAAATCCGACCACGCAAAAAGAAGTTATAGAGTTTGGGTGAAATCAATGCAAAAATTGTCAATCGACAAGTTCATACAGGCACTCAAGGCCCAAGCTGCGAGGGGGAAGTGACGTCATCGGATCTACTACGAAGAGCAAAACAGACCGCACATTGTAATTCAATAAATGAGGATAATAATTAAATTAGGCCTAATCGATGGGAAATAAAGGCACTAAAATTCATCAAATAAATCAGGAAATATATTAAGACCAAAAAATATATTTCTAAAGCAAGAAATCAGGATTTCTTGTTACATAGAGGAAGATGCTGGTTTGACAAGTAAAAAGTCGACGATAGAAGCCTGCATCCCCTCCAACATCAGTTTTAGCACGGAACGCCAACGAGTAGACATCTGACCAAGCTCCGAGGGTACTTAGAGAAAGTCAAAGGGCGATCAGTTCGGTGTGCGTTACGTTTCTAGCTCCGGTATAAAGCTAAGTCGGGTCGTGATAATTTCGGGAGAAGAATATCCATATAAACGGCCTATCTTGCCAAAAGATACTACAATCAACTGGGAGAGGACAACTTTAATTAAGTCTAG
Source organism: Philaenus spumarius (assembly GCA_018207615.1). NCBI lineage: Eukaryota > Metazoa > Arthropoda > Insecta > Hemiptera > Aphrophoridae > Philaenus > Philaenus spumarius. The sequence continues at coordinate 7,839 of JAGFPH010025147.1, forward strand.
GAGAAGACAACTGTAAGCCGAAGAAACCATTCTGGGGACAAAGGAGAACAACTTTAAATCGCTGGAAATCGACAGAAGAAATTACGCGTCGAACTTCTTGTGTTCTGTAAGTGGCAAACGATCATTGTTACTTATAATTTTAAATAAATCCCTTTTTTACAAAATAATAAATAAATTAAAATAAACTAAATAAATAAATTCAAGTAGATTTTATGGAAATTGAATAAAGTAAACTCGTTTAGTAAATTTCATTACTCACAATGGCAAATCGTCGTATGTAAATAATATAATCATTAATATACAAATTTAATTAATAAATTAATTAATCACTTTGCTACTTTTCAATATATGTAATTATAAGTTAAAGATTAATAAATTTCATTGTGTTTTTGAAAATAATAATTTGTTGTTTCAAAGTTAATGGATTTATGTTAATTAATAAATCGTTTTTGTGTTTTCAATAGAAAAATTTTGAATATATAATTTACAAATCCAATCAAATTAATCCTAAAACCATTCAGTGCTCTAGTGTAATTAAGTCAGCAGGTGAGTTATTCACGGATCACTACAAATTTAACTCCAAAGGGAACGATCCCGAAAAATAGTCTAGAATTGAGCTAGTGTACTACACAAAAGACAAAACAGGTCTAATTAATTTAAAATTTAAAACTTAAGAATAGGAAACAAAATGTTTTCCTTTTCTTGCCCTCGCCAAACCTCTCAAATTGTTCTCACGGGGTAGTACAACAGAACAACGTCAAATAAGGCCTGAAAACACTTGGGTGTTATTTGATGAGGGAAAGTGTTAAAGTTAACAACAAAAGGTTGTGTTTATTGAATAAATTAAGAGGGTAGGGAGGTTTGCGCGTGGCAAGTGGCGCCCAACGCGTTGGCTCGTGTGACAAATAATATTTTAAAGTTTAAAATAGTTATTTCTCACTGAGACAACGAACGAACAGTTAAAAGTGATCTGGGGGTAGCTGACCTGGTAAATGTAAGAGTAATTGTAAGAAGTGTAGCAATAAGAGTGATTAATTTAGAATATACAAGATTAGGGAATTTTAACAAATTTTTTAAAATCATAAAAAAATGGCAACTCCAAGCGGACAGAAAAAAGGGGAGGAAGAGGAGATTAGAAAATTGTTAAAAGTAATGTTAGCCAAAGAGAAAGAGCGGGAGGATAGGGAGAAAGAACGCGAAGCCAGGGAGTTAGTAAAAGAGCAGGAAAGGGTAGTTAGGGAGAAAGAACGTGAAGATAGGGAGTTAGTAAAAGAGCAGGAAAGGGTAGCTAGGGAATTAGTGAAAGAGCAGGAAAGGGTAGCTGAAAAATTAGAACGCGAAGCTAGGGAGAAAGAACGCGAAGCTAGGGAGAAAGAACGCGAAGCTAGGGAGAAAGAACGCGAAGATAAAATTTTAGGAGCCGTAGGGGGAATAAGAGAAGAGGTACAGAAAGGGATGGAATTTATTCAGGGCAGAGTAGACCATTGCGAAGTAGAGATCGCAGACATAAAAGAAGACATTGTACAGATTAAAGAGTTAGGAAGAACAAATAGGGATAGCATAGAAGAGGTAAAAGCTAATGAAAAGAAATTAGAAACGACAGTTAAAGCATTAGAAAAAAGGCTTAGGAGTTCTAGCACAGCCCATGGTGTGGTAGGGACAGAAAAGCGAGTAGTTTATATCCATGCTAGTAAAGAAGGGGAGCACAAAGTCCAAGAATTTTGGGGTACACCAAAGGAAAGTCCCATGAAATTTATAACGGATATGGAAGACCTTTTTAATGAGATAGACCCTTTGTTAGATGGCGAAGAAAAGTTAAAAGTAATCGAGAGATACTTGCGAGGTGCAGTAATAGATTGGTGGTCCATTGTGAAGAGGGATAGCACAAACTATGGGGAATTTAGAGCAAAATTTTTAGAGAATTTCTGGGGCTACCAGGCACAACAAATTTTGCGAAATCAAATAGAGAATGGGAGATATAATGATCGCGGTTCTATGACAAGAGTAGAATATTTTTGTAAAATGGTAACAAAGGCCCGGTATTTAGAACCTGCTATTCCGGAGAAATTTGTAATAAATAGGTTGTTGAGGCATTTTGACCAGAGAAAACGGGTAGCTAGCGTAGGAAAGCCAAGCGAAAGTTTTGAAGAGGCTATAGAACTTTTAAGAGCTTTTGAGGCAATGGAGAGGGAAAACAGGCGAGACACTAGAGACGAATATCCGCGAAACCAAGGGAACCTAGACAGGCAACCAACGCGTAATACGGACTCTGGAAACCTTCCTAAGCACCCATACCCCAGATCCTATGAGAATCAACCTAGCACAAGCCAAACCCAGTACCCTAAGAAACCTATTCCATCTAATCAAAATCCAAAACCTAGTCCAAAAAACTAACGAAGTTGGTCTCTGGGAATGGAAGATTGGAAGCAAAGGTACAAAATAAGTATACGGAATCAGGGACCGCGAGAATAAATAGTAAAAGGAGCCATTTACAATTTAAATTGCAGAATATTTCGTTGAATATTAGGGAAGAGTTATTAGAAGAGCCAAATAACACCTATTTACCAAAAGATAAGATCAAATGTCCGGAGGTAGAGGTCAAAATTCATGAAAGTCCATTGTGTCTTGAACTGGACACAGGGGCAGAATATTCATGTATTCAAGCGGAGTATTTTGAGCAGTTAAAAGTAAAGGGTTATAGGTTTTTAGAGCTACCAGTAATGAATGTAGAGGTAGTAGGGGCAATAGGAAATAGGAGAGTAAGGGTAGCCAAACAAACAATGATACCCATAAACTTTGAAGGCAAAACAATAGAAGGTATATTCTTAATAGTGCCAAAATTAACAACTAAAGCTATATTAGGATGTAATATGCTAAATAGGCTAAAAGCAAAAATTAATTTAGAAGAAGAATTTTTAAAAGTCATAATTAAAGGGGAAGAAATAAAAATCAATTTTAAAACAAAGGAGGAAGCTAAAAGTAAACAAAGCGTTAAACAAATAGAGGGAAATAGGAAAAATTTCATAGGAGTAAAGAAATTGAGATTGGACGAAGAAAACCGTTTTAATAACAACTTTAAACGAGATTTGATGAAATGTGGAATCATTCAACAAGTCGGTGATCCAAATCCGGGTATGCGAGAGAAAGGGGCATGTCTGTTGTCTATTAAAACCAAAATA
>JAGFPH010025149.1:0-11015 GCA_018207615.1 Philaenus spumarius
ATGTTCATTAATATTATGAAATAACTAAATCTTTTAAATTAGGCTAAATGTCCAAAATTTACCTTATGACCCTTTTTACGTTATACTACTATTTTGATGTTTAAAAACCCTGAAACTCACATGTATTACAAAGACCCCCTCTGATTATGGTTCAAATTGCAAAATTTTAATCATAATCAACCAAAAAAGAAATATATGTGAGTTGAAGCACCATAGAAATTCATAGTCACCTCACAAAAATACCTCGTCTGCAATTGAATTTACAAAAACATTTAATTTACTCATCTCACACAACCATACATACGTACCATAATAACATTTCATACCTATTTGCCATTACAAATCAAATACATTATTCATAAATATATATAATACAAATTTTTACAGAGTCCAAATTTCACCTGAAAGAAAAAATTTATATACAATATGCAACATCTTATCAAAGTATTGTAAGTCGAGACAATCCAAGTTCACAAACATATTTATCCTCAGCATAAATCTTTATTATAGCTTTCATCTTTAAAAACAATAAAATCAACATTTCATTATTGCATCATGAGTTTGCTTTACATTCATAAATTATTCTTTTATGAAATACAACAATTGTATTCGCTCTGAGATAACAATTAAATTCCACTACATCACTTCTTCCATATTAAAACTTCAAATTCAAATTCAAACTGAATCAACTCATTAATTTACTTTATATTCATAACTCATTTATGAAATACAACAATTGTATCCGCACTGAGATAACAATTTATATCAATTACTTTACTTTTACGAACTCATTAACCACTTCAACTTTACTTTACATTCTTTCTTGGACTCTTGATCAATTATTTTACAAATTTACAACATATGTTATCAAAATTAGTCATTATTAAAATATATCTTAAATCTAACATGTCACTCATACATCATTCATTCTACTGTATAACTTGCCAACTTTTTTATATAACCCCCTCAAAAACTCGGTTACCCTATTTTAAAATATTAAATCATCCAAAAAACAATTCTAATAACTACGAAGATTAAGCGAGATTGACCAAATTTTGTAGACCTGTACAACGAAGAAGAGACACCTTGTACCTCTAAAAACACCTACACTATTGATCAACCTCTCAATAAGAAGGTTTTCACGGTTGACCCACAACCTATGAAATTTAAACAAGATTAACTATAAACTAAGAACAACTTCGTGTATGTACACTACTAAACCTAACAATCATATGGATTGTGCACATGATGCGACACGTCATCTGGTCAACATCGAAATTCAGAAGGTTTTTTAAGGACCCAACAACCTAAAATCACTAGTGTACACCTTGTTAGGATGCACACCAGCTACTTGACCGTTTTTTAGGGACGTCTTACCCTTAAATCACCAGATGTGACTCAATGTTGCTATCTCTAATGACCTACAACAATGACGTACTAAGCCACACCTGGCTACACCCATATTTCAATATTCTTAACAAATCAAGTTATCATAACTATCATTTTACAATATTCCTTTATATATCATAATTATATAGAGTACTTATCTAATAATGTATTAACCTACTAACATTGCCATTAATTAAAGTCTAACACCTAATAATAAATTACGTCGGCATAGAAGTTTGGTTTGCAATGTAGTACTTCCGTAACTCTACCACATTATAAGTACCTATTTCTTCCTTTGTTTGCATATCCTCTAGTACATATGCGTTTTCCATCTTTACACCTTTGACCCTGTATGGTCCTCTGTAGAGCAAAAAGAATTTCTTAATTTCCTTTTTTAGGCACGACGATAAGTAGTGATTTTTCACTAACACCAATTCTCCCTTTTCATACCTTATTGGTTTGACATTCTTGTCATGTTGCTTCTTCCTTTGTTCAGCTTTGATTTTTAAACATTTCTTTGTTAGTATCAATCTTTCTTCCCTATTTAATTCCCTATTGTCTGGGAAATCCAACAATTCATTATAAATCCTAGGACATCTTTTATTGTAGATCAGTTCATATGGCGGAAAGTTCGTTGAGTCATGTACTGAGTAATTAATACATCTTTCTATGAAGTCTACGTAATCAGGCCATCTGTTATGTTTTTCATGAATGTATATTCTAAACATCTTTCCTAGTTCCCTCATACATCTTTCACTAGGGTTACTCTGTGGATGATAAACTGACGTATGACGTATGTGTATTCTTTCCCAGCCTAGCGTTTCGTACCATACTTGCGACTGAAACTGACTACCATGGTCACTAAGGACTACCTTAGGTTTTCCAACTTCTTGCATGTAATTCTTTACTATTTTTTCTGCTAATATTTTAGAAACCGCCCTCTTTACTGGATATAATTTAATAAATTTTGAAAAAACATCTAATACCACAAAAATGTACTTTACCCCCCCCCCCCTTGCCTGTAGGCAACTCCCCAAACAAATCAACTGCTACTAAATCCAAAGGTTTCTCTGGCAAAATGTTAATCATTAGGCCTTCTTGCTTTTTATTACTCACTTTACTTTTTTGACACAAATCGCAAACTTTTAGCTTTGTTCTGATTACTTTTTCAAGTTTTGGAAAACTAAAGATTTCCCTCAAAATACGATAACATTTTCCACCTCCTATGTGACCATATCTTTCATGACAATCGTCTATAATGGTATCAATCATTTTCGTCGGTACACATATCTTGAAAGTATCCATTTCATTATATTTTCTAAATAAAACATCCTGATATATTACAAAAAATTTCTTTAGTCTATCATAATTTTCACCTTGTTCTAACAAACTTTTTATTATTCCTTGATATTTAGTATCAAGTCTTTGTTCTGCAACTAAATTTTTAAACAATTGTTTCATGGTCTTATCTCTAAGTTTAAGTTGTTTTTCTAACTGTAAATTAATTGTAAATTTTGATCACACCCTCTTCATTTTTTCTGACTACTTCTTGGTTATCAATTCTAGATAATGCATCTGCAACTACATTATCTTTTCCAGGACAATACTCAATTTCTAAGTTGTACTCCTGCAAATACAACATCCATCTTAATAATCTACCATGAGTGAGTTTACAATTCTTTAAAAACATCAAGGCCTTGTGATCAGACTTTACAATTATTCTATTGCCTAAAATGTAACTCCTAAATTTTTTACAGGCGAAAATTATGCTTAATAATTCTTTCTCGGTAATAGTGTATCTAAGTTCAAAATCTTGAAGGCTTCTACTTGCAAAAGCTATTACCATATGTTCATTATCCCCATTAATTTGATATAAAACAACCCCCAAAGCTAAATCTGATGCATCAGTATTCATGTAAAATTCCTTGTTAAAATCAGGATGCTTTAGAATAACACAATCCAAAAATTCTTCTTTGATTTTGTTAAACACAGTTCTCTCCTTATTACCCCAAGACCAGTCTTTACTGAGTTTATTGTTTCCTAGCAAATGCTTAAATTGTGCAGTTAATTCTGCATAGCCACGTCTAAATTTTCTGTAATAATTGCACAGTCCCAAAAAACTTTGTAGTTGTTTTAAGTTTCTTGGTTCTGGAAACGACTCTATAACTTTAACCTTATCTGGGTCAGCTCTGATGCCTTCCTCAGAAGTAACGTACCCCAAAAAATTTATCTCCCTCATACAAAAACTTGATTTACTTAATTTAATTTTAACATTGAACTGTCTCAATCTATAAAAAAGTCTAGCTAAATGTTCAATGTGTTCTTCAAAAGTGCGTGACGCTATGCAGATGTCATCTACATATACAATTGCAAATGATAGTACATCTGGCCCCATGACATGAGATAACCCTTTCTTGAATATCGATGTACTTACATTTAACCCAAATGGTAATCGTTTAAATTGCAAATTTCTCCCATTAAACGTAAAGGCTACATACTTTCTACTATTTTCATCTAACTCAATTTGCCAAAACCCACTCACCAAATCTATACTAGTAATATATTTAACCCCCTCAAATTTCTGAAGTAAGTCGTCGATATTCTCAGGTGCCTCTCTATCAGGAATAATAAGTTTATTTACTTGCCTAGCATCTAAACATAATCTAACAGAACCATCCTTTTTTATTACACATACCAAAGGGTTAGAGTATTGACTGTTTGATGTTTCAATGATATCATTCTCTATCATTCTTTCTATTTCTTTGCCTACGGCATCTCTCTTAGAATGAGGCACTGCATAAGATTTATTTATAAATGGTACACTATTATCAATGTTAAGTTTTGCTTTAAAATCTAATATTTTTCCTGGTGTGTCAGAAAAAATATCTTGAAAATGGTTTAACACTACCCTTAATCTTTCTTTATTATTTTCCCACTCTAAATTTGTGTTTTCCATCACTTTATCTACAATGTTTTCCCATTCTACGTTATTTAGTTCAGAATTATCATCATGCACTACCTCATTATAATATGCACAGGCTATATCTTCTAGTTGACAAAACAATTCACCCTTATTTTCTATTTCTGAAAACACTTTAGGCTCTATTTCTTTACATATTTTTAAATTATACACACAAGCTTCTTTTAGCCTACTAATGAACTTCGTTGAAATTTCTACATTATTTACTTTCAAATTAATTAATTTATTTTCAAAATCTATTTTAGCTTTGCTATTCCCCAGAAAATCACATCCCATAATAAAATCTAAATTCAACCCCGTTACTACAAGGAAATTCATTAATACACTTGTATCGCCTATTTGTACATCTAAACAAATCTGTTTCGATACTCTCTTACTCCTGACACCAGTCACTCCCATTATAAGTAAGTTCGATACTGGCAACTGCATGAGTTTGTATTTACTTAATTTATTTAATTCATTAAAAATATTTTCATTAATTACGGTTATCTCTGAACCTGAATCTACAATGCATTTATAATTTCTATTTAAAACTTTAATCTCTATTTCTATAATATCACCTTTAATGGGTTGTGACTTAATGTCAGTGTAATTACTCTCGTCTATTAGTACATCTTGATTATCTAAACTAAAAACTTCTTTTGTTCCAGTCGGCCTATCATTTTCGTTGGACAATAGCATCCCAGCCGAACGTACTATTGTCTCCTTTCGTTTCCCTTTTGCTGGTCACCGTTCACCTGCCTCGGCATAGGCCTACCATTAGTGTAACCTTGTTGTGGTACATTACCCTGAAAATTTCTATTTTGTTGATAACCTTGCGGAGGCATTTGTTGTTGTTGCTGCATATTTCTATCAAATTGTTGTTGTGGCATCCTATTTTGAAATTGCCCATTATTATTATTATAGCCCTGTGGAAACCTATTGTTTTGGAACTGCCTATTGTTATTGTTTTGATATTGTGGCCTATTCTGATTCTGTGAATTGTATTTATTTTCTTGTATTTGCCTATTCCTATCAAAGCTATTCTGTTTATTGTTATCTTGTACATATTTATTACTTTCCTGCCAATCCATAATTATTTTTTCAAGTTTACTAAGGTTCTCAGGTGCCGCTGCTAAAATAACTACCCTTAATTCATCCGGCAATTGTTTCACTATGTGACGCGTAAAAGTCTCCATTGACATAGGTGGATCTAAGAACTGCGTTTGGTGATGTAACCTAATGATATAGTTATGAATATCTTTGATAGGCCCTGTATATTGTTTCCCTAACATTATTCTCATGCGCAAGTTTTCTTGCTTGTCTTGCGACCAGAATCTCTCTAGAAACGCAAGTTTAAAATCCTCAAATCCTAACCATTCTTGGTTATGTACATCAAACCAAGTACCTGCCTCTTCCTTAAAATATTTCCTAATGAGAACTAATTTATATTCCCATTTTTCATTTCTATACCTATTAAAGGTATCTAAAGCCTTAATAAATGTCTTAGGGTGTGGTTCCCTCTTTTCATTAAAAAAATCTGGTATTATTGTTTCATTTTTACTTTCTCCCCCTATACCATAGTATATGGAGAAAGTATTGTATTCGTCAAAATTTTCGAGTTTGAGTTTTTGGTGGAAATATCCGTTTTGGGTCCCCCTGAACCTAAAAAAGTGGTTTTCGGAGTGATGTCTGTGTGTGTGTCTGTGTGTCTGTGTGTCTGTGTGGATGTTATCAGACCTAGAGCCTAAACCAGTCGTCCGATTTTGATGAAATTTGGTATGGAGGTATTAATCCACGGTATCTCCAGGCGTTTTTTTCATTTTTGTGAATTTTTTATTTTTAAGGGTAATTTTCCCATAAAAACCCTTAAAATAACGGAAAAATCAACTTTTCTCAAAAACGGCTCTAACGATTTTGATTAAAATTTTATAGTTTATTAGGGACCTAAAGTACTATAAACTGTAAAATTTTGATCAAAATCGTTCGAGCCGTTTTTGAGAAAAGTTGGTTTTTCCGTTATTTTAAGGGTTTTTATGGGAAAATTACTCTTAAAAATAAAAAATGAAGTTCCTATAATGAGGGAGAAAGTATGTGTCAGTTTCCTGATACCGTTTATTTGCTTCTCCTAACATAACTACAGATTTAGTTTCTAACCTAACCACAAACTCATCTCTAAGTTCCTTAACATCTTTCTGTACACTACCTATTTCAGAATTTAACATTTCTACAACTTTATCCTCAACCTGATCACATTTCTTATCTAATTTCTTAATCTTATTATTAGTATGTACTAAATTTTCATTGACTTTTACAAATTTCTCATTAACTGCATCCCTAGCTTTAATAAATTTATCATCAACTGCCTTAAATTTACCCTTCATTTCATTTGAAACTGCTTTGACTTTTTTGTCAGTCTCCACTTTATTTACTTCAAACTTTTTTGTTAAAGTACTTACTTCTACTTTTAAACTATCAATTGCTACTTCATTTTTCTTGAATTTAGAGTTCAACTTAACAAAATCATCTTTGACTTCCTGTCTAAACTCACTTAACTTGTCTTCAATATTATTTTTTAATTCATCAAAGTCTTTCTTTGAATTATCAATCTTATTATTTACTTCTAATCTGAAATTGTCAAAATCTTTTTTAGAACTGTCAATTTTACCATTTACCTCTAATCTAAATTCATCAGATTTCTCACTTAACTTTTTAAATTTGGTATCTGAATCTTTCTTGTCTTCTAATCTAGAGATTTGTAAATATTGGTATATCATTTTCAAACTAATATCTGGATTTTGTTCTGAATTTACATCACTAACTACCCTTTCATTAGTACCTTCTTTTACATTTTCCATAATTGTTTCTGAAATTATTTCTTCGTTTGTCTTATTTTCATTTTCTGATACGCTATCATTTGTTGAATGATTTAATATCGAAATACCAGAATCATCTAGTTCTGCCATCGTATATTTATTAATTAACCCTTTATAAATTTTATTTATTAACCTTAAAAACTTTTTAAAACTTTTTCAAAAATATTGAAATACAGCCAACCACTATGATTCCATTAAAGTCATCCTTCCCAGTGTTTTCGTTTGTGGTAAAGAAGTTCGGGCGCCATTTTGTAACGTGCTCAGCTGTTCGGGCGCCGTTTTGTAACGTGCTGCCTCTGTGCAAGCCGTTTACAAACAATTTATTAATAGAAAACAAAAAAAAATGAAAAATAAAAATTTAATTTTGACAAAATATTTCTAAGTTATTTTTTAAAATAAAAAAATACCTTTACTGTGTAACAATTATTTATTATTTCCTATCTTCAATCCATTTACTTATTTAATTAATTAAATTATCATTTTAAAATATTACAACACCTTTCCCAATAAAAACAAACAAACATAACCCCAAAATTGAAGTTAGGTTATGTTTTGATCGCATCTGTGATTTCAACAGGCGATCACTAAATATCTGTTACACATCAACTTGTGATATCTGTGACTACAGTTCCTTGGTTACAAATGGACTCGTCTGAAGGATCAGCCGCCATGTTTGTCACATGCGCACATTCCCTCCAGATTGTCTCGTGTTCACCAAAACCTGTAGCCATTTTGAATTACACTTACAAAGAAAACTAAAAAACTGAATTTATGATTTAAACAAGGTCCGTTACCACAAAGTACTTCTGGAAAGGATAAAAACTCAAATTAAAAACTCATAGTGGTTGACATTATTATTTTACTGAATCATTCTAAATTGTAAAAACACATACATTAATTAGTGTTTCAAGTTGACAACTCATCGTTTTAATTATTCCAATCACACACTCAAACACACAAATTTATTATTAACAATTTTACCTTAGATATACAAAAACTTATATTGATAAATTATTCAAATGCAGACTTAGTTAAATTAGTTTACTACTTACGATCGTGTTGTTTTATAGTGCACTTTAAAGAGATAGATATGAATTTACAAAGAGAAAAAACTTATAACACATATGAATTCAATTTAAATAGAAAACCCCATTATTCTTTAGTTCGTCGCACTTTAGCCACGTAGATTTTGATTCACTTAGACTTTCGTTGCACTTGTTATAAAATCTTTATGCAAAGAGTTGGAAGCCATGCCACGCGTGCACGCAAACTTTCAAAGTTAATAATTTTAAGACAATTCACAAGCAATTCTCACATTCTCGCTATTGAACAATACACAGCACTGTCTTTACTCCTCCTTAAACATTTTTAAACGGTAGTTCTACTTTAACTACCGCAAAAAAGCACTTGTTAAAACATTTTGTTGGACTAGCCGCAGAACACGTCTGTACTGTACTCGAATACTGATGAGAGTGGGCTGAAGCCTCCTTCTTCTTCCTTCTCCTTTCGATCACGCCATCTGACGTCATCAAAACCAGAAAACCAATGAGAAGCTGTTTTCCAGGGGACCGTAAATATGTCTCCCTAGAACTGGTAACGCTAGGTACCAACATTTTAGGACAAAATTTCTGTCTCTATCATAGATGAATCACACAGGCTCCCAACATAATCTATCAAGTTTATTTCTTACAATGTCTGGAATCGTCTTTCGATATTTATTCATCACTGTCTAAAAACTTAGTGGACCATAACTTCAAACTCTCCAATACCTTTTAACTGTTTTTCATAGTTTGACACATCGTGAAACATAATTTAAATATTTAAACAAAATGAATTTAAACATGAAGTTAATATTGTTTTTTGATTTAATCTGAATTACTAATTAATGTCTGCATTTCCCTTTGAATTTCTATGTTCATTAATATTATGAAATAACTAAATCTTTTAAATTAGGCTAATGTCCAAAATTTACCTTATGACCCTTTTTACGTTATACTACTATTTTGATGTTTAAAAACCCTGAAACTCACATGTATTACAAAGGTATCATTAATTTAAATTTGTTTTTTCTTAAATTTTCTTAAAAATTATTATTATAAATTTTACTGATGAGTTTTTAATTAAGAATATCAATTTCTAAACTTAATTAGTGGGGAGTAGATTTGTGACTGGAAGGTACCTTTTTGCATACCGCCACGCGCATAACTGCAGATCGAAAAATTAAATTTTCTATTTGTAGACTTGATCGAATTTGAAATGTTAGGTACTTGCTGAACGCAGAATTAAATGTCCTACAACTTTCATTTAGTATATCTTTTCATTTAGAACAGCCGATTCCACGTTACGGAGGTTTAAAAGTCTTAATAGTAACTTTTTAAGCAAAGTTGGTAAAAATCATCATTTTTTGACCATTGATTTTGACAATATTTCTTGGTCAAATTAAACTTTGTGGGTAACCAATCAACGCAAAATTTAATGTTCTTTAATTTATAAAAGAATAAAATTTTCCGTAAGATCCTTACTTTAGGAGTTAAAAGCAAAAAACTGAAAACAGGCCGAAAATTTTGGGGTTTTTTGGACCCCTCCTTTCAAGCTCGCAGCGGGGGGTGGTGCAAACCTAGGATACTTCAATTTGATGATAAATAAAGCGATTAAAACTATTTCCAGCTTTCCAACATTTATTTCTAGAAATGGCTCCAAAATGGTCTTATTTAACTGGCCTATACTGGCCATCCAAGTCCAGAGGACTTATATTAAAAATCCTACCAGAGTGCAAAGGGTTAACCTCTTTGCTGTTGCTGAAGTTTAATGTTTTCTTTGCTGTGGGGCTGTATGCTGTATGAGTCAAAGACGAAAACAACAAATAAAAATGCTTGTCCTAAATAATAATCATTTTCATTTCCAGATCTTGCATGACAATTTACTACATATTTGGAAATTATACCAAATATTGCAGTTATAGGTAATTGGTTTGGAATAAAAAAAAAACATAAATATACAAAATAAATTCGTCAGTTCTCTAATAATAGGCAATTAATCCATTGCCACTGAAGCTATGTGTGACTGTATCACTAGCTGTATCACTACTTACAGTCAAAACTTTCATTTCATTTATTTACTGGTCGCAAAAACAAAATACATTTGTATGACCTTCAGTCATTGTATGAATTATTTATACTAAAACTAAGTCAGAACAATAAATACAAATTGCAGTGAAAATCACATATAGCCTGCAGCAGAAAACAACACTAAACATTTCAGGGCTAGTTCTTTACACATTAAAACTTACAACAAATAAATAATACAATAAACCAATATACAGAATAAATCAACAATCAACAATATCAGACATTATTAATATAGATTAAATAACTAAATAAATCAAGAAGATTTTCCCTTTTAATCAGAGGCACACGTCTTCCAAATACTCACAAATTGAGTAATAATTATTCTTTCTAAGAAAAAATGATTTTAGTTTAAGCTTAAATCTAACCGGATCACGCTCTTTTTTAATTACTAGAGGTAATTTGTTAAAAAATTTCAATCCTACAGAATCAACACTTTTTTTTTGCATCTGGCATAGAATTGAGGTCTGAGACTATTTTTAGCTCTGGAATCATGCCCATGTATATCAGAATTTTTGTAAAATTTACTATCATTTTTTTTACAAAAAATATACATTCATACATGGAAATGGAAAAATATTAAGTTTTCTAAACAATGGCCGACAGGATGTTCTACAACGTACACAACAAATAACCAGAATTGCTTTTTTTTGCATTTCAAACACA
>JAGFPH010025150.1:0-11015 GCA_018207615.1 Philaenus spumarius
AGAAAAACTGAAAGAAGTGGAAATTTAAGACTTTTCCGGGAAAAATCACCGCGGAAAAACGCGCGCGGGTCGTGTACGCGAACCAAGAGTCGTACGAACGTCTTTCGAGTTCGTGTGGAAAGGTAACAACGAGCTGAGGAAAATGAGGTCAGTTTCAGGAAAATCGGAAAAACCCTGGAGGAGTTACATAGAAAAAGAGTTTCCATAGCATAAAACGGCGGGAAGCGAGATAAGAACGCAAGACAGTAGAGGGGCGGTCCGAAGACGAGACGGATGGAAGGAGAACAGGGTTACCAGCTTACGAAAATGGGCGTACTCAAAGAAGCAATAGAAACTTAATTAATACAAAGGCTAAATCAAGTTACAAAATTATGAAAAAATTAAAATAAAATTCAGGATGAAAAGTTACGTAGATTAGAAGTTTGAAATTGGCGAAAAAATGGATTTTAAAGCATTATGGAAATACAGTGGTAGAAAGCTTAAGTTGAAAATGAAATAGTGCCGAAAAACCTTATATAAACGATTGCTCGGGGAGACTCGGGATGCCTTATTATTTCTACGATGTAATTAAACGTATCTTGCTGGCATATTATTTTACGATGTAAGTTGACGCATTGATGCAAATACTTGTTTTTTATAAAATACTTTAGCGTGCTAGAAGCTAAGTATTTCCTTCGTTAAACTTTAAACATTTTATAACAAGTAAGAAGATACGTTTTCATCTGGGATGCAGCAATAGACACCGCCTTAACTCTACAAGAACTTCAGTGGCAACTTAGTATATACAAAGTTGGCCTAACTTGGGATTTTCTGGAGGAAAAACATAGCCTACAGGACAGCTGATACATGGAGTGATTCGTATAGCTTCCAGACAGGACTCCAGGACACCACCAGGCGACCACTAGGACATGCAGCTGTAGCTATAAAGGAATAGACAAACCGGGATTGCAGACACGGCATCACCACATCTATCTCTAAGAAGTCATCCATCGTACATCCAGACAACCCTACAAGACTCCACCTTCATCCACAAGACAACTCTATCAGCACGCAGAACATCTGTAGCTTATCATCACTATACAGCGTTCGCGGATTTCACCACAAACGTCGCGACGCCTGGACAAGTGTGAAAAGGTCGGTAGAAGCGTAAAATACGTTAGTCCCTATTAAATTGCCTGAAGTAAATTTAAATAAATTTATTTTAAATACTGGGTTACTTAGGATGTTAGATTAAGAAATATTTGTAATTAATTATAAAAGTAAATTCAATAAATCGTAAAGTCAAATTCTAATTTTCATTAAAATATAGATTAAATTCAATTGAGTAATAAAATATTAAAATAAACTATAATAAATTAAGAGGTTAGTTCTGCCTTATAGTTTAGAAAATTATTATTTTATTTGAGAAGAAAGTTATTATTTGGTTTTATTTGAAAAATATTAAATACAAGAATTTTGTTTTATGTTTAAAATTAGAAAAAAAGAAATTATTAAAATTTTATTTTGTTTTATAAAAGGTTATTATTTACAAAAACACCTAATGTTCAAATATCCCAATAGTTTATGAATTTTAGATTAAGAATTGATAAAGTGGAATTTCATAAAATAATTGCAGGCACAAATAAGCAATTTACAAGGTTATTTCCAGTGTACTCACTCTTCAGAGGTTTACAAAAAGTAAAATTATTAACTTGTGTTCTAACTGAGCTAAAATCAAATATAAATTACTGGAAGTATAAAGTAAAGTTTTTTGTCAGAATAGTCAGCGAACTGAATATTCGACACATAGTTATTTCACCTAGGCCAAACAAAGTGAGATTGCCTATAAGACTTCCAGTAAGTGGAAATAACTTATTCTACAACTTAATTCTCGAACCATTCTAAAGAAAAGGGTTATTCGTTGTAAAATTGGCGTCCCGAAACGTGGGACCCGAAATATTCTAAAACGAACCACTGAAAAAGAGATTCGTTGTAGTTCTTATAAAGGGATGATGTATGAAATTATGTTTCGTAGTACTTTTGTTCTAGATAACTATTTACTTGTATTACCTCTGTAAAATTTTAGAGATTAGAGTATTTTTAAAATCTGTTTTATTAATTAACACATTATTTGTTTATTCCAGGTATTATTTCTCTTGTAAATAATAGTGCTATGATATACATATTAATCATTCAGATCGACTTTAATAACTAAATTTTGTAAATTAACATAACTTATACGCTTGCTTTAGTTGAAATACTTTAAAAAAAGCTAAGTAGAATATGTATATTATGATAATTTTTCTCAACCTGGCAAAACTACTTTTATCGAATATATTTTTTTATTGAAATTAAGAAAAGAAAATCATAAGATTAGGAACACTTGAGAGATACTAAGAGAATCCAAATTAAGTCCCGGTACAAAAATTGCAACTTATTGGATTAATAAACCTCTAAATTGTTGTATTTTAAATGTTTTTATTAAGTTTAAGTGTATTAATTTAGTTTTTTTTGTAGGTTTTCCAATCAATTGTAATACATTATGTCTTCAATTGTAAACTAATATTAAACTTTAAAACCAATATAATTTAAAAATCATTACTGATCATTAAAAATTAACACATATTTTTAAATTCATATATATATAATTAGCAAAATTACAAAGTTTACATAAATCTATTGATGCACCCGACCAAGTGTAATATTTGTGTAAAGTATTAAATCTACTTTACAACACATTTATAATTCACCTGTTATTTCATCCAACATTGCATTGCAGGTGGTTGACTATTGATTTTCGATTAAGGAAGTGTAAGCAGAGAGATTTATAAAACGGGTGCTGTAGAAGACTAATCTCTATATAATACGAGTAGATCACGAAAAACGTTAATTATTAATTTCTTGGATTGCATATTCTACAAATGCTGTTTTGGATTTTATATTATTGTAGTTGCACTCGTATTATTACGTATTATTTAGTCCTTGTAATTTTCGGGAAATTAGGTTTAAAAATAAATAAATAAAATAAATGATTGATAGTGATTACCGAAGGAATTACTATTCGATTAAAAATCAAAGATATTTTTTAAAATTTCTACAAGTTTTATTTTTGAATCTTGGCGACCAAGATTTCGCCCGTGACGGTATTGCAGCTTATACAGACTAAAGAATATTACAAAAACAAGCGTGTTTAAACACAGAACAGTTACTTACAACAAAGATAAAGTGGGTGGAAGGGGAGTTGGCTTGGTTTACTTATGGTCATATGGTTGATAATGGGTTTTAAAGGCGAGTTAAGTACAAAGAACAAGCGAACACGTGTGTCCATCTTATACGATAGTAAATTAACATTGCGATATATTTTAAATGGAGTTTTGTGTTTCAAAGTGTTGAGATGTATGTTAATGTGTTGTGTTGTGTGTTTTGTGTAATTTTAAAGTTGACGAGCATTTAAATTAAATGCTATAACAAGTTTCGGTTTGACAATGTCTGAATAAAATAGGCGAAATGGTCGTCACCGATTAATAACAACGTTAACTGAACTGCGAGCAGTTGTATAAATAAAGTATTTATTTAATTTTAAGTATATTATTACCAGTCCATAAGGCAGAACAACAAAAACAGTTAAAAATTACATGTTTAGCTATGTCTTATTAATATGAGAAAAGTTATAACAAAATTCCTTAAATAAACTTTTAGGGTATTTTTCAATCTTTAAAATGATATAAGTTTTATAAATGTTAAGTGCAGACAGTTGACATAATTGGCCTAAGAAACGAAGACTACGTGAGGCCGGATCATAACGTTGGCTTATCAGCGGTCAATCTTCAGCAAAGGCCTATTGTTTGGACTTTTATTTGTACAGCTGGTATAATAATTATGGGTATTGCGATTGTAAAATTGACGTAAACATTTATTTATTTTTAAATTTTTTATTCATTTTCCGGTATTTGTTATTGCATTGATAAACGCAAAATATGAGTTTTTTAGCCAAGTCAATAAAGGGGAAACCATAGGCCTTTGTTGGATATAATTAGTGAAAAGATGAAATTTTGTTTACAAAATTGTTAATGTTCTTTATATTAGGAGAGCCATTTTAGGTTCGAGGGATTGTTTCTAACCCTAAGTTATTAGGGCCGTTAAATTATCCACCACCTATGGTACCCGCCGTGTCCCGTACTGGCTAAAACCGGACCCGGAATGTGAAGCAGCAGAACATGTTTTGTTTACTGTCAATTTATTAATACACCGATTTATTAATACTGTTGGAAGCGCTTGGGTCTGAAAACCAAGCAATTTAATTTTGCAAGCCGGTAACTGGACGATTACTTGGAAAAGTGTGTTATAATATTTAAAAAATCATCCATAAGTTGAACGACAAAAGGAAGCTTATGCTGTTTGCTTATGCAGTAACAGGCTAGGACACAACATTGGTGGTGGATAATGGAACGGCCCTAATAACTTTAGGGTTAGGAATAATCTCTCGAACCTAAAATAGCTCTCCAGGTAAAAATAAAATGAACAATTTGATATACAAAATTTCAGCTTTTCACTAAATACATCCAACAAAGACCTAATTTGTCCCTTTGTTGACTTGCCTAAAATAAATCATATTGTGTGTTTATCAGTGCAATGATAAATAACGGAAAATAAATACAAAAATAAATAAATGTTTAGGTCAATATT
This sequence comes from Philaenus spumarius, assembly GCA_018207615.1. Lineage (NCBI taxonomy): Eukaryota > Metazoa > Arthropoda > Insecta > Hemiptera > Aphrophoridae > Philaenus > Philaenus spumarius. The sequence goes on from JAGFPH010025150.1 coordinate 4,666, forward strand.
ACCATAATAATATCCATAATTAGACCAGCTATACAAATAAAAGTCCAAACAATAGGTCGTTGCTGCAGATTGACCGCTGATATGCAACGCGCGGATCCGGCCCGCGAGGACTCGTGTGTCCTGCGCCGCCTCCCTTTGTCAGGCCGATTATGTCAACTTTTCACTAATTAGTTCCGACACAAACCTTTTATTGACTGGGCTATAAGCTACCTCGTCAATGCCGTCACGGGCGAAACCTTGGTCGGCAAGATTCAATAATAAACATTTAGAAATTTCCAAAAATTGTGTTTGTTTTTAATTAAATTAAATATTTTCAAAAATACTAAATTTTTATTCTTTTAATGCTTATAACTAAATATATATGTACAACTTGAACAAACATACGAAATTTTGTATTAAAATAAACATAAATGAAATTAATAATTGTAATAAATTTTGTTTCAAAAAAATTTAAATCATGAAAATAAGGAAAATTTTATTAATTTTTTATTTTTAATATTGTATTTTAATTGTTCTTAGACTGTATCTTTCTGGTTTGTTTATATTTACTGTGAAAATATTTAATTTAATTTTACAAGTAATATTTCGTTTTGTATTTAATAAACCAATATATATTATATTGTTGTAGTTAAAATCAGATAGTAGGTTCTAATTAAAATAAAATTCCGTTTATTTACTTTTAATAAAGCTAAGGAAGATGAAATAAAACAATAACACACAATCTCACAACAAATACGTTGTTGTACTTTGGCTTTTGTAGCTTTATCACTGAGGATGGCGACTTTGTCGTTGAAACGCGTTTGATTTATTAAACGTATTTGTTGTGAGATTGTGTGTTATTGTTTTATTTCATCTATATTGTTCTCACAAGTCCAGCTCATCATTTACTTTAAAGATAAGGAAAACAAAATATATTACACTTTGTAAATTAATTGTTGCATTGTGATATTTTGAGTTCGGAAAGACATTTCGTAAAACTGTGCCGTATTAATAATAGCTATATTTAGTTTTAAATTAGTATTTGTTCTTTTTTTATATAATTTGTTTAACTACATTAAGTATTTAAATGTAATCGATGAGTACACTATCAACGACTGGCCGGCATACACATTTTATTCTTGTGCAGGTGCACTGACGTCAATATCGGTTCGCGTACTTATTAAGTGAAAAACGATTCGTGATAACGTAACATACTTATGTGTTTATATGTGTTAATGTTGTTTAATCTAATTTATTATATTATTTATCTTTAAACTATTTTACCAAGTCCAATGTGCCAATAAGAAGTCGACGCCTTAGCAGGCTAAACAACGTTATTTGAATATGGATCTGACAATGACGGCATGACCGTCGAAACCGGTAATTAATCTGGAAACCCATTTGGATTGATTGACAGAGTATATAAAATTTAGTTAACCTACTACACATTATTCTTAATATTTTTTTTTATAAAATCTACCTTATTATTATGTAAACTATAATAAACATTACGAACTTATTATTATTTGTTCGATGAATAAGTAGGAATATTTTTTTTAGTTTCATGAGGTATTGTCTTATTTAAGCTTTTCGTAAAAGTAACGGTAATACGTGACTTGTATATTAAACGGTTGGGTTAAGTTAATTTATTAGTAAAAACTATAGAATACAATTCAGTAAACTGCCTAGTTGTTGAAGGTAGTCTGTGAGTATAAAAGCTTTAATAGTTTTTTTTTTAGAAATCACGTTCTTATGTTTATTTTCAAAGTATTGAAGATGCATTGTTTGGTTATTGATTTTTAAACAGTTTCCTTTTTAACGGTAAAAATCTAAAGTAATAATGTACTCGATAGTCAATCAAGCTGCAAGGTATCCAGGTAAAATCGACAGACTCTATTGTGTTCCATTAACAGAACACATCAATATAAATCTTCTGAATCTATGGAACACATAATACGTATTGTATATGAATACAATCCCCTACGCCTTTCAACAAAATCCATTGTAGTTTCATTTTCAACGTCATTATATAACTTATCCTAGTAAGGTAAGTGTTTCTCAAAAATATCTATTTCTTTTTTCGGAAATAGTTATTAAATCTATTTTTAACGAAATTTTCTTGTAATGTTCATGAAAAAATAGTGGACATAAAAAAGAATTTCACCTCAAATCATTAAATTATCTCTACACATTTGTTTTTATTTTGTTACTACCCAAAACAAAATGTATTAAGTAGGTAGACACTATTACTTCCAAGCAGATAATAAACAATAGTTACAAAATTATAATAATTTAATATAGTTTTTTTACGAAAATTTATAGTTATAAATACATTTAATAATGATTGTATGCCTAAATCGCTTAAATATTGATGTAAATTATAATATTGTAAAAAGAAACTCACATATTACAACCCATTTTATTATTTAGTTTTTTAATTAAATGCTTTAGTTTTATTACACCAAAGTATATAGAAAACAGTATAATATTCTAATTATTTACATTCTATCACTCTATAATTTTATAAAGGCATCAAACAATTATTATATGTTAAACTGAACTCGTGTAGAGTTAACTCCGATTTAAAATTCGATCTTATTTGTTTGTTTAATAGAATTTACAAGTCCTCTAATAATTTTCCTTATTATGATATTTATGACATAATTGTTTAACTATTAAAATATATTATTTAACCTCTGATTATTAACTAAACTATATTATTTCATCTAATGTTGTTATAATTGTAATTTTTAACAATAACTATTTTTTTACGTTTTCAATTAGTTTTTTGTAAATAATTTGTTACAAATTTGAAAAATTACACTTATTATAAAAAAAGCTATTTCGTAAGATTTGTTTTATTTGTGTTGATTTCTAACTAATATTTAAAGTAATAAAATTTATAATTAAGACTAAAATTTTAAATTGATATTTATTTTTAAACAGTTCTATTTAGAAATAAATTACAAAACTTTTGTACATTTAGAACAAAAATATTTGACTACTTTTTATGTAGGCCTAGAGTTTCTTTTCCTTTCGTTACTGAACATTTTTTGTTTCTTGAGCTAATAACTTTGTAAATTTAACATCAATATTTTTTTAACTAGCATATAATAATTCTATGAACATTTCCTTTAAGGAGTATATTATACAATACGTCCAACTGCACTTTCATAGTAATGGTGTTCTGGAACGTCATTTGAAGTGTTTTGCTAGCCTCATTTGTAGTGTTAAGAAGGTAGACAACAGCATCCGTTTGTGTTCTTTCGTTGCTGTTTTATTTAAAATAAAATAAACTAAAACGAAGTTTGATAATGTATTATTAGTTTAAATAATTATTCACTTACTGCAATATTACTAGAAGTTGTTGTTTAGTATTTATAAGTCACATTTTACATTTAACGTAGAGAATACGCATGCATGCTGATTAAAAATATACTTAGACTGAATAAGCAAGTTATTTTATTTTCTATCAACAGTTTCGCCTTTTTGAGAAGGTTATATTTATTTACACATTTACAACCTCATAATATTAAACATATTACTGTTTAAACAATAATACATATCATATATTTTTTAAATATACAATATAATTATATTTAACGAAAAATTAAATAAATTATTATTGAAAATGAAATGTAATTTTTTACTTGGGAAGTATATTATTTGACAACGCTTAAGTTATCTTTTGTAACTGACCAAACATCAGTAGGACCATGTATTCCGTGAGCGCAGCAAACTTGATTTAGTGTTTTTCATAAGTTTATTGTTTACATTGTTTTAAGTATTACGTGTTAAAAAAATATGTTTGCCTTTACTCTAGGTTATTAACCAGTATAAAATATAGAAGTACTTTTTATTGTTATTTATAAATAACTACCAGTGTTTTAATTTATGTTTTCAATAGGCAACATTATGTATTAGTCAGCCTATCCTGAGGCACCAGATTGTATTCCTATTTTAGGTTATGTTCTACTGTTTTGTTCAAACTATAGTGTAAATAGTGTTTTTCTCGTGCTATTACTCAACTCAAGTGATTTAACCTTTTGTTTTAACTATTCATATCTGTTATAAATGGAGAAAGGTAATAGTTAATCAATCATTTCATAATGTAAAAACAAAATAAAAAAACAATGACTAAAGAAATAATTTTAAACTTTGATGTAAGTGAAGATGAACTTGACGTTGGTGATTTAGGAGATTTATATGGATCAGAACGTTTTTGACAAAATAGCCCTCAGGACAACAGATTTTATGAGATATTTGACACACTTCTGGAGGCTTCTGAAGAACCAGAATGTCTTGTCCCAGTAGATACTGGTGAAATTTGTATTCTTGCTTCTGATTCTGGAGGAATAATTTCTCAAGCAAATAAAAGGCATTATGTAAGGAATAATTAAACACACAAGCTAGTATGGAAGAAAAACAAATTAGATCGCGGTGATGACGAAATAAATTTAATGTATACTCGAAATTACTTTTAGATGTATCAAATTTGTAAATAATAGTATTCTTTAAATGTCTGCTTTTTTACACTTAAAGTTGTATTTAATGTTTTCATGTTGTTGGTAAAATATAATTAAAGTGTTAATTATATCACATGTATGTTGATTAACAACTAATACGAATAAAATACATATAGTGTATAACAAATTGTTGCAGGAAGGCTATCAAACTTTGATTATTGTTAAACTAGAAATTGTATAATATTAAAATAGGAAGTTTATTACGACGTTCGCGTTGACCTATTTAAAGCCAGCTGCAGTTTCTACGTGATGAGATTGTCTGGATTGAATAAATCCTTAACAATGGTAGTACTTTTTGAGTAACGAAAATTTAAAGTAACGAAGTTCAATTTCAATTTAAATAGATTGATAAATCTATTTATCCCTTCATTATCCGAAGTAAAACAATTTATCATTATCATTGTAATATAAACTTCTATTGATATGTTAGTCCATTCGGAATTTAAAGAACACTAGAAAAGTAATTTGAAAATTGTTTAAATTATATCGTCTCCATTAAACTTACAAAACTATAATGTAGCCTTTACAATAATACAAATCAGTTTTTCTTTACCTTTTGTTAGATAGCCTATCCCAAATGCATCTGATTATCCACAGTTTATTTATTAAACATTTCTCTAAGAACACAATTTTTAAATAACAATAAGTTGCCTTATTTTTTCCGCCGCGCGATTTCTTTCTTCTTTTTTAAAGCTTTTGCTTCATCTTCAGAGCGTTTCACTCAAAATGAGTGCGTCAAAAATAAAAATGTACAGTTATAGACACACATAAAACATTTTTACAAACACATAAAACAACGCGACACATAGTGCTTGTACTGTTTCACTGCCGTCGGACAACTTATTATGAAAGGCATAGAAGCAGTTAGTTGATTTTGTTGTTGAAACAAAGTGACACTTTACTCTTACTACATTCATACACTGAAACGGATTTGCACAAAGTCATTTTACATCTTTATCTACACTGCTTATCTATATGAGCAACCCAGTGGGATAACTGATCTTACCTTATATCTTCTGGTGGTGCAGACTTTTATGTTTATTTCTTCATTTTTTACTGGTGGATTTGACATTGGCCTACTATTTTAGGATTATTATAAGACCCCATTTAATAAAGCGTTTCGCCTAGCTCTAATCAGAACTCATCTAATTTAATTTTTGTTTAATTTTATTTCAATTTTGTTCCCTTTCTCTAAAGTACAACAAAAAAGCATTAATGACATTTAAATCAATGAGGTAGCAAGTGGTAGAATAAAAGAAAATACCACTTTCGAGATCTCAATATAATTTTAAGGTTAATTAAATAAGGCTGTGCATTAGATGGTTATGTGTAACACATATAAGTGGGACATGGGACAAATCAATGAGGTAGAAAGTGGTAGAATAAACATAAATACCACTTTCGAGATCTCAATATAATTTTAAGGCTGATTAAATAAGGCTGTACATTAGATGGTAATGTGTAACACTTATAAGTGGGACATGGGACATACACTTCTCAAGAAGGTTTATTCCAATTCTGGTAATCCAGTAGACGCATATTTTTAAGCAGTTGTTAGACTGGTAATAATCAAAATTCCATTGTAACGCTGAATAGTGATTGAGCGATCTAAAATTGTTTATCCGGATGTATTATTTTACTGTTACAAAGTAGTTCTTCCGCAATTAATTATGTAAAAATTCATTAGTAAAAAATAAGAAACAATTAAGGGCTGTATTCAAATTATTTACCGTCCAAATCAGCACTATACAAATAATTACACACAAATAGTAATTTTTCGGGGGTATTTATTGTTTTCTTTTTATAGCTTTTACTTTATTTAGTCTGGTTAAAATAGTGATGTCG
>JAGFPH010025151.1:0-11014 GCA_018207615.1 Philaenus spumarius
TAGCTAAATTTTAAGTTCACTTTTTATAATTTTAAAAACTAAATAAGTTAATAAATATTTATTTTTTACATAGGCTTGTTAGATTTGTTTATAACCAAACCACACGGCATTGCTAATAACAGTATACATTCTTATAGTATACCAATACCTTCTTATCTTTAAAACAAAACAAAAATCATGATGTATCTAATTTAGAAAAGCAGTTCACAACACCCATTTAATACCTCTGGTAGCCAAATGAAAGTTCAGCTTGGGAATGTCACACATTTTACTAAAACTGACTTGCAGACTTCAGACTTAAAACACCATTTTAGACTGGCAGCAAAAAGGTTAAATTAGGAATTATATGTACAACAATTCATAAAATTGTTTTTTTAAATGGTCATACTTGCTTGTTCCAGAAAATTTGATTGACATAAAGGCCCTACAAGAGCTCAATGAGGATGACCTTAGATCCATGATAAAGCCCATTGGTCTTCTTGCTGGTAGTGAACTGGGCATTCTGGGACTCCATACCAGACATGGATGGACTGCCTTACCAGATATCTAGGGGTGAACTAGTCAGTCTGGGACTGCATACCAGACATGGATGGACTGCCATACCAGATATCTGGGGTAGCGAACAAGTCAGTCTAGGACTATGTACCAGACATGGATAGACTGCCTTACCAGATATCTGGGGTAGTGAACAAGCTAATCTGGAACTGAATACCAAACATGCATGGAATGTCTTACCAGATACCTGGGTTAGCGAACAAGCTAATCTGTGACTGAATACCAGACATGCATGGACTGCCTTACCAGGTATCTGGGACTGTATACCAGACATAGATGGTCTGCATTACCAGGTATATGGGACTGTATTCCAGGCATGGATGAACTTCCTTACCAGATATCTGTGGTAGCGAACAAGTCAGTCTAGGACTGGGTACCAGTATAAACTAGACCAAACAGTTTGTGACATCACCATAGTTAGTCCAGAATATCTAGTATGCTGTACCAGATTATTCATTCCAGACGTGGATGGGATCCACTACCATAAATCTGACTAGGCAAATTCCATACCAGATTTCCTGTAATGGAAGTCTAGATTTCTGGTACGCGCTTCCAGACTTTTTTCTGAGTGTAGCCCAACCATTTTTTAACAGTAATTTTAAGATTTATATTTTAGTAAAATCAATGTCTTATTAAATAAAACTGCAAAAGTTATTTAGCTTTGGGCTTTGACTGGAAATTGACTTAGACAGACTCGATTATTGAAAAAAGCTACCATAAGTTGCGAATTTAAATAAAATATTATTTCTTTTTTAATTTAACTCATAGCAATATTCTGTGCTGTCACTTTAAATGTGTCCAGGTAAAATATTTAAACATAATATAAATTTAGCACAATATACATTTTTGTTTGGCTTATTTGACCTGTTGTTAGTAGGTCTATCCTTACGCAACATTAATACTGACATAGTTTATATGTACGCTATCAACGTGAAATTTGACATAGTTATAGAATGCATGCAACATAGATTTCAAAGTAAAATATATTTTTACCTCATTATTAAAGAGGGCTAAAGGACAGGAGAAATTATATTTCTCTGATACAGTCGAGTGATACTTTATAAGATTAATTAAGATAAGAAAACTAAAATAATCGTAATATTAGACACGGTAATTGTATTGCGAAAATTGGCTTCTTAAATTAACAGTTTTCAATTTTGAAATTCATGGACTTAAAGGACAAAATCAAACTGGATATGAATAAATATCAATTGTGATGTGTTACTTTAAATGGTTTGGAAAAAAACAGAAACAATACAGAATTAATATCACAAATACTGTGATCAGTAAACTACTAACATGAAAAAGCTTTAAATACTATCGTTTTAATTTAAAGTTTTTAGTAAGTATGACTTTCACTTAATTACAATGGCAATGTTGCGAGCACCTTAGAGGAAGCTACTTACCTAATTTCATGCCAATTCGTTCTTATAGGGATTTTTATTAACTTTCCTCCCCCCGCACCAAACCCTCCTAAAATTTCGAATATCTTGTAACCTTTTTTTTGTTTTTGTTTTTAACGTCCTGCTCTTTTGCACTTTAAAGCTAATGAAGAGGGGACCTACAGTTTTACGTGGATTCCGAACGACTGCCAATGATGTCTGTTAAGAAAACATGCTTTAACAACCATGGCCATCACAGCACCTTTTACCCTTTCTTAGCGAGCACCTACGGCCCTAGAGGAAGCTACATTAAAAAAATTTAAAGTTTCTACCTCATCTAGAAATCTCTTAAATATGGCTTTGAAATTTCTACACCCCCCAAACACCTCTAAAATGTCGATGTTTTGTAAACCTTTCTTAGTGAGCACCTACGGCCCTAGAAGAAGCTACATACAAAATTTCAAGTTTCTAGCTCATCTATAAATTATGGAAATTTGTAGTACTTTTGACCCACCTAAACACCCCCTAAAATTTCGAATTTTTTTAAAACCTTTCTTAGCGAACACCTACGGCCCTAGAGGACATACCAAATTTCATTGAAATCCGTTCAGTAGTTTTTAAGAAATCGTGATGAGTGTTTTTAAATCGTATTTTTAAAAGAAAGACACACATAAAATAGAAGAACAACAATACAATTAATTCACACAAACACAATATAATAACTACAACACTAACACAACAACAATTTAAAACTAATATTCATAACCATTTTTTATTAATATATAAGTATTTTTTATGATAAACTACTTGCCCTTGTACAGTTACTTTACATATAGACGGAACCTAACAATAACAACACGCCGACACTTAATACTCATAATAATTTATGTTTCTAGACTTTGCTCTTTTTAAGGAAAATTAATAGCGCTGCCAACCTAACACTTCGTTGTCACATGTTGAAGGTTGAATGAATTGTATATTCTTGATGTAGTTAGATCTATACAGATTTATGTGTAGGAATATTATAATTATAATATAACTTTCGGTTGCTCACTGTCAATTACCGTATAATATCAATAAATAGGCCTATTATTAAATTCAAATGCTCCGCTCGTTTAACTTGTAAAATTTGAAACATGCCTAAATATGTTAACAATTATTAGTTGCAGAATTATTCATAAACTCAAAACTATGGTATAGAAGTGGGGCAGACCTATATTAGAAAATTGACTATTTTAAAATCAATTTCTATTAACTTTTACTTTTATGTAACAAATTAAATTGTGAAATCAGTCATAAATGTATTGAGAATAATTACAGGATTAACCATAATCTCAACGCTATGCCTAAAAAATAAGTCAGGCCTAAATTAATTAAAGTTTAATATTTCACTATCGATTTAGGCCGAGGGCCTAGTATGCTCACGTCAAACAACTATTATTGCACATTTTCGTGAACATCGTTAGACCAGTTTTAAAACTGCCGTTTTAGAGAAAATATTTACATACATAAAATTTTCACTCAATAAGTTTAGGTTAAAAGATTAAGTTCAGAAAAACAACGCGAATATAAGAAACAGCTTAATAAATATTGAATTATTGAGTTGTGAGGTTAGGCCTATAACATTAAACAACTAAATAAAGGGTAAGTTTATTTTAGCAGAAATATTCGTTGTTATTGTAACTACAAATAGATACAACATTAGGCATACCTCTAATAAAAAATAAACAGTTTCAAAGAAAACAGCAGATTATTGTAATGACATCTTACCTTCAATAAAAATACAGTTAAAAGAAAACAGCAGATTATTGTAATAACATCTTACCTCTAATAAAATACAGTTTAAAAGAAAACAGTACATTATTGTAATAACATCATCTTACTTCTAATAAAATACAGTTTAAAAGAAAACAGCTGATTATTGTAATGGCATTGAAAACATTTGCATCAGCTGTGCTGTGTATTTTAAATGGAGAAATTTTACTTTTTAATTTAAGAAAAACGAATTTTCCCAGACTGGTGTCCAGCTCCAATAGATTCCTCGTGGCCAAAAACCGCAAATAAAATAAAAAAATAAAAAATCCTTGGACGGAGTTTCCAGATCCGTTGTGCAGACAAACATTTTTTCTTCGCTTTAGAAGATAAGATAGGCCTACTACTATTAAATTCTATTATGTCTTATTTGTTTTAATTAGGACGTATGTGTAGGAATATTATAATCTAACTTTCGGTTGCTCACTATCAATAAATTACCGTACATTATCAATAAATAAGCCTACTATTAAATTCTATTATGTCTTATTTATTTTAATTAGGATGTATGTGTAGGAATATTATAATCTAACTTTAGGTTGCTCACTACCAATTACCGTATATTAACAATAAATAGGGATAATATTAAATTCTTATAATATGTACCTATTATTTATTTTTAAATAAGATGTAATATAGTGGTTTTTTATTTTAAAATTCCTTAACGCAAGCTTTTATTGGTTTGTGTATGTTGAAACATGATTGGCCTAAACTTAAAATAAATATTATTTTGTACTAAGCTAGACATCCGAATCAAAAATGTTTTATCTGTTATTTTATTCAATTGGTTGCCATGGTAATGAATGTCAGAAATAAATGAGTTATGCATCAGCAGCAGTCTAGGCCTAAACTATAATTAATTAATTGTGTTTAAATAAATTTACCAATCTTAACGGCACATACATACATAATGTATGTGTTTGTGCACATCTTTGGCATAGTACGTTTTGAATAATATAAGTTTCATCTTTCAATTGTCGTATTTTAGTTTTTTTATCATGTTGCTTATTTATTGGTATAACAGCTGTTAGACGCTATGGGTTTAACGCCATACTTCATCCTGTGAATTTTTCCGACTAAATTTTTAAATATTGAAAAAAAAACATGTTTTTATCAAAATGAATTCTAGCCTATGTTACCCAGGAATAGTGTAGTTTTTTATTGAAACAAAAAATGTTTCAATTGGTTCAGTAGTTTCACAGATTACCCCTTACATACAATTCATACAAACAAACAAACATACTCACAAACAAATTTTAGCTCTTTATAATATTAGTATAGAAGTATAGATATAGACTATAGGCCTATTATTGCAATTTCAGAGATGGTTATGTACTTTGAGGTACATTTTGGTTGCAAAACACTACACTCGGTATCTTTCGGCCCAAGGAAACAATTTAACAGATATTTTGAAGGTACAAGTTTCTTACGATGCCTGTGCAACGCTCCAGCTCTAAATATTTATTAAAAAAACACCCACTTTTCAAAAAATGGAGGGTAAAAAACTCATTTTTTTAATTTTAACCGTACAGGAGCATAATCAAAATAGCTCAGTTTTTTTAATTCAGCTAAATTAATACCTTGTGTAATTGTCCTAACAGAAGTTTGGAATATTAAAAACAAACTGTGTAACTATAAAATAGATGACATACGTTTTTAGTAAAATGTTATGATGGGTACAGGGCAGGCTTTATTGTACACCAGCACGACTGTTGTCAGTAGCAGTGTGTGAGAGAGAGAGGGAATAAGTGTGATCAGCTGATACCGGTACTCTGTCTATCAACGTCAACGGTCTATAAACTTTTACGAAACTATTCAGCCCAATGCGTATCTTCATTTTATTCAAACCTTTGTGAATAAACATGTCTATCGTACTATGTTCCCGCTTTGCAATTACAATTAGTCATCAGATTTCTATCTGGATTGATAACGTCGTTGTTTGTGCTTCTTTGTCGACATCTATATAGATTAACCTCTTAGTGTGTGTGACTTCAAAACCAAAACAAGCCGTAATTAAAATGACGAATTATAAATAAATAAAACCTTGAAATAAAACTTGATATTTGTTGGTTCCTAGATTGTGCTCATGTTATGTTTGAAAAACTACAATAATAATGTTTATTTGATAGCAGTTCGGTTATATAAAGTTATAATGTATAAAAATAAACCCTTTAAAATATATTATATTTTGTTAAATTAAACTATATTCAAGTAAAAACTAGAAGTTAACTTCCTTGAAGCTCCAATTCTACAAAGAAAACTTTTTTAACTTCTGAAAGTAGTAAAACTAACCTAATGTACTCTATGTAACATACAGTTTTGTTGTCAATAAGTGTTAAAAGCTTTATGTTTTGTATGTAGCCTACTGAACATCGTTTGGAAATTAGGACAACCTGCATCTAATTTTTTTCATCTAAAATATTTGTTAATCACTCCACTAGGTAGAAAAGGCAGCAAACTGGGATACCGGTACCATTTTGCTGCCTTTTCTACAAACATTCAAACATATCTCACTTTTATAACAACCGATTTTCTTAGTGTCATCTGATTAAAAATTAAATTTTCTAAAAAAAGTTTTTCTTTAAAAAAATTTGTATGATTTAACTTTTTTCCGGTATTTTAATTTAAAGATTTTAAAGGACCGCTATTTTGAAAATAAACATTGTAAATCCCAGGACGTAATTGTTTTTCCTGGGATTAGGTTTTTGTATCATAAAGATATGTAATAAAATTTAAATGTATTGCAAAGAGTCGTTTCAAATTAAAAATTGTTATGTGAAAAAACAAAATGGTGGCTGTACGGGTAACTATTGGTATTCGGAAATTTTTAACATATTTTATTTAGTCCAGGAACAACACCCTAACATATCTGACATGAATTCTAAAAGACCCTGTAAATAGAGATTATTGTTGACAAGACAGTTTGGAGTCAGTACAAGTAATATTTAGCAGTCCCAGCGAGCTGAAAGGGACACCGGAAGAATAGGGGGGAAAGGAAACTACTGCGTCAGACACAGCGTTGCCAAGTCTCGGTCGCCAAATGGTTCATCGTTTTGAAAAGTTTATATACATTCGCGTATAAGTCTACAACCGCAGCGCTCCTCACTTAACTTTCGTGAACTAATGATATACAAATAATCAAAACTATGACTAATTTGGCTGCCTTCTGAAACTTAAAAATTAGGTCTGTTTTAATGTTATAAGCATGAAATAGAGGTTCGGCGATCTGGCTGCCGTATGCGGCTGCTAAATGGCCTGGCAGCCATATAGCATACGTTTTTCCCCATGTATGGCAGTCAAACAGCACCAAAATCGTGCATATATATATATATATATATGTATATACATTTATATAACATTTAATGACACCACAAACGTGTCTGGGGATCATGATTGGTGCTCACTGACCACTCAAAACCTTAGGTCTCACCATAAGAGTCACTTCAAACTTCAAAGGTTCATCTTTACTACGGAAATTCGCTAACAACACTTAAACTAAATATATACCGATATACAACATCAATGGTGAAAATCTATTGTTGTACCAATTGTTGCCTTAATGTAAAACAAAGATCGAAATAGACACGCACCATCGACACTCATTGAATCGCTGCGAAGGAAATTCAAAAAGATTATTGTGTTCTATATTGTTTTCTTGGATATGATGATTGATTAGGAAAAATGCACTTGGATCGGGTAAGGTGGAAGTGGGTGATCTAGGTCCTGAAGAATGCGCAGTAGTGTTAGAGTGTTTGAGTGTATGACAGTAAGATATTACTTAAGTAAGGTAAACATTTGTTTAAACAGTTTTAACATTTTACAAACACAATAAGCATTTTTAACAATAAATAAAAGAAAGCAGTCGCGGGACTGCCGACAAAAGTGAAAACTGTAATGAATATAAATCGTTGGTCATGTTGGTTTAGTCTGAAATTTAATTATTTCAACACTACCAAGTAAACTATTTTAACACAACTTACAAAATGAGGAAGAACAATGTCCATTTCAGAGGTATTACCAAGTAACCTATTTTAAAACAACTTACGAAATGAGGAAGCACAATATCCAATTCATAGGTATTACCAAGTAAACTAAGTATATACTCTGCTATATACACATGTTTACTATATATAGTAGAGCGTGGTGGTAAAATCCGATTCACCATCCGCAAAATTTTTTGGACTCGGTCCGCTTATAGACATTTACAATTCAAAAAAAGTTTTAACTAATTGTTTATAAACATAAAGATTTATAAATAAATTTACTTTATGTTGTAAAAATGCTACACAGAAGAATGCATATCTTGTCCGTCCGCAAAACCCTTAATTGTGTCCATAATTTTTAAAATTTTCATTTTTCAAATAGAAACCCTAAATATTTCCGGGATAAAAAGAAGCCTAGATTGGTCTGAAAAGTCCTCTACGTGAAAATGAAATAATTGTAAAAATGAGTTCAGCCATTCCTTAGTTACCCCGGACAAACAGACAGGCAAAAAAATAAAAGATGCAGTTTTAGGTTTTGGTAAAATGTCAATAATGATATGAGCTTAGAAAAAACAATTTATTTTGAAATCACAGACAGACACTTAAATTTTATTTATATTTATAGGTAGATGTTATTCATTAGCACATAAGCAGCTGATTTCGTCCGTCAACTGCAGTGGCGTAGCGAGCGGGAGGCAGGGGGAGAGGGGGGCGCCGCCGCGACTGTTTCGCTTAATCGTCAAGGTATAGGCATCAACGGATTTTGATACTAAGAACATTGAAAAACTAATAAAAAAAATAGACGTAGATAAAATATTAATTAAGATATAAGGCTACACTGGCTAGTCTTAAACTAGGCTACAAATTTAAAGTAAAAGGATTTCTAGCATTTCTAAAAGTTCTTCAAATGGGACAAGACCGTTTGACGAATTTTGCGATACTCTCGATTGAGCAAGAAAAAGTAAGACAATTGGACTTAGATGTGCTAATCAATGATTTCGCGTCAGTTAAAGGAGACAAGTGAATACGTTGTTCATATGTCTTGGCAAGATGTGAAAGATTTTTCCTGTTAACTACAAGTTTATTAAGTTTCTGCAGCTGCTCTGCAATGTATGATATTTTACATTTAATTGTTTTTCTAAAAATAATGAAGTTGAGGTAATTTTGATTAAGATAGATTAGAATTCGTTATTTTTATGTATGATTGTAATTTTTCAAGCCGACCTAATGTTTTTTTTCTAGATTTTTAAAAATCAATAGTTCTTTTGAACGTGTAAAGCCAAAAACATTGTTACAGTACACATTTCTAAAAATTATATTTAAATGTATGCAATTAAATTTCATATTAATTCATGTATGTTAATTCATATTGATTAACTGTAAATGTGCTTATTTTGTGAAAAAAATCTGATTTGATTTGAGTGCACATTTTTTTCTAATAAACAAAATCTGCAAACTATTCTCAAATAATAATATCCGTGCCAAGAACCTAACATAAGAATTTCACACTTATAAAGTTTTTAAATTAATAAATTTGATATTAAAAATCCGTTTGACTACATTTACATTTTTTAAGTTAAAAAGAAACTCGGAGGAAACTTCACCAAACTTCAGGCATGGGACAGAACATAGCTCAGCAAGTACTTCAGCTGAAAATGTAGATAATAGTGGCGGTTATACTCCACAAAAAGATAAGCCTAAACAGACAGACAAATCTACAGCTGTTGTCACCTCTGCGCCAACCTCACCGACAGTAGTCAAACGCCTAACTTCATCTAAAGTATTGAAAAAACGTTCACCACTTCCCTCAATCTCTAACTCCTTTTCTGTTCGTTCTTGTCGTAGAATCGGGGCCTTAGAGCTGACATCTGTTGAGAATATCGAGCAAAATAAAGCAAAATTAAAGAAAAGAAAAAACTTCAAAATCTGAGAAAGCCATCCAACAACCGATTTCTGGGAGAGAAGTGTTAAAACGTAAACGAAAAGAGCCATCAGTAGTAGTGAACAATCATTGATGCAGAAGTATTAGATGATGGCTCCGATTCTCTGGAGGATTTTTAAGATCTCGAATTCATCTGTCCTAATTGCGGAGACAACTACAAGGATACGACAGCTAAGGACGAATGGTTTGAATGCATCCGATGTAAGAAATGGCTTCAAGGTCCACTTATAAAGACATTTGCAACTCGTGTGGTTTGGCTGTTACAACAAAGCTGTAGGGAGACAGTTCTCAATCATTTTGCAATTTCAATTTCGACTGAACACTTTGTTTGGATAAAAATAATAGTTGTAAGGATTAATTAATAATTTTAAAGATAATCTTAAGAACTAAGAGTTGTTTTGATTTGTAAATTTGAATTCTTTAACCCAATGACAATAACACATATTAAAGCATCATATTTTCCCTGGGATGTTTTGTTCTTAGTTATTTTTAATTTTTGAATTATGGATTACGAATTTTGTTTAAAATTGTTTTTTATTAACGTTAATAAACTCAAGAATTGCTCAAACAATTTTTGTTTCTTAAATTTCAGCCTTATTTTATCTTAAAGTCCTGGTGGCCATCTCTCCTAAACACCTTGGCCAACTCTCCTCGAAGCTAATGAGAGATGGCCACTTTGCAATTTTTTATAAAATGCATTTTTCGTTATAAATTTGAAGTACAAACACTATAAGTCTTAAAATCTTAAATCTATATTAACACTGCTAATAAATAATATTTGTTTGAAATTTATTATATTAAAATTAATGATTTCATAAAGGTTTTACGAAACGGTGGCCATCTCTCCTCAACTTACCCTACTTTTATATTTGAAATTGTTAACCCCCCCCTACGCCTCGTGCTCCCCAAAATCATAACGGTTCAGATATGTCAAAAATGTGTCCTGTTATGCAACACAAAATATATACAAAGTTTTGTTAACTTATTTTCAATAACAAAAATAACAAAGGGGTTAAAGGGACTTTCTGAACTCTCTGTATATAAATTAATTAATTTTGGGTATCGTCTCTAAATCTGAAACAGATAGAAACGAAGTTTTACAAGAATTCGGCTAACAATAAGTCCAGACTGACTGACTCATAATCAACGTACAGCCAAAAAACTATGATAGCTAGAGCCTTAAAATTTGCATGGTACTACTATGAAGAAGTGCGCTAAGAAAAGATTTTGCAACATTTGTTTTTAAGGGTTGAAAATTGTATTCGGGGTCTAACTTCCAGCCCTATAACTGATAAAAAAAGCTGATTTGAATCAAAAGTTTAGCAATACAATTTATAGGT
>JAGFPH010025153.1:0-11012 GCA_018207615.1 Philaenus spumarius
AAATTTTCTAAAAAACCAAGTAAAGGTGAAGAAAATTGGAAAGTAAGCGGATGTACTGAAGAAATAATAGTAAAAGGAATTGAAAAAGTAAAAGGGTAAATAAAGTTTGGTCTGACCAGCCAAAGAAGTAAGTAAGAAAGCAAAGGAGAGATAAAAGGAATATTCGTAGGCTAATGAAGGTAAAAATAAAATAAAATTGTTAAAGTAAAATAATACGCGAAAAATAATGATGATCAAAGTTAGTAGTATATGTTAGGTTAGTCAACCCAGTATATTTTGATATAATTGTAAATATAGGGTAACCAGGCAAGTGTTTTAAGTCCCCAAAAGACAAAAATTGACAATATAAAACAAAAAGTGTGATTAATGTATTTCAGTGGACGATTACTCCAAAAAGGGAGAAGATGTTATTATAAAATGTATGTTTTCAGTGGACGAACTCTCAAAGCGAGAAACCAAGGGTAATAAAAATTGTAATTGTAATAAAATGTATATAAGTTTACAGGAAATCGATACTTCCAAATGAAGTGAGTTAGAAATATTGAAATGTATGTGAAATATGAAAATTGATGTGTATATAAAAATATGTAAAATTTCAGGAAGACTTCGAGATAAATGTAATTAAAATGAATTTATGGTATGTTAGAGTAAGTAAACTATGTACAGGTAGAACCAAAAAAGATAAGAGGGTAAGGAAAAAAGAGTTTTGATTCCTTATTCTTTCTGTGAGAATAACTCATCTTTAAGAGCGGGAGTTTGCAACGGATAAACCTTATGCAATGCGTGAAAAATTGAGTTTTGTTGTAAAACTGCAAAAATCAAGATTTCATAGCAGAAGTTGAGGTTCACCCTATACTTAACTAGATTAGAATACGACAAGTCCCGGCCAACTGTACTGTGTCAACAGAGATGGACTTTTGTCCGGGAACTTGTTCCAAGTTGCCAAAAAGACTTAGAAAAATTAGTTGTTTTTATACAGGAATAAGGTGTTAAATAAAAGTATAGAATTGATGAATTTTATGGGTAAATGTGAAACACGGGAGGTGGTAACATTGTTCATGGAAGTCACAATTTTGTAAAATAAAAAATGTTAAAGTTATAAAGAGTTAAAGTTATAGGAAATTCTCAAATTTCATCAAAATTAAATGAAAAAGATATTTTTGAAAAGCGTAAGAAAAATTGTATAAAAAATGTTAAATAACAAATTAAGGAATTTTTGGTATTTTAAAAGTTAGAGATAATTGTTAAAGTTTGAAGGTGAAAAAGCACCATGAAAAATGAAAAAGGGAAAATGAAAAAGTAAACAAGTTGTAAAGAAGTAAAAGTTTTATAAGATAAAAAGTTTATAAATTGTTAATTAATTAAAATAATAGGTGAGAAAGTTCATACCTATATTTTGCTAAAAATAGAATGAAAAAGGTGGTAAAAATAATAACATAGTGTTAAGAAAGTAGTAAGGGTATAAAATTGTAAATCTCAATCGAAAGTATCAATTTTAAAGTTAAAATTCAAATTCAAAAGTAAATGTTAAATTTGGCAAATTTTGCAAGTCCCAAAAACAGAAGAAAAATCGTCGGACAGAAGGGAAATTTTGGCTAATATATCATAAAATAATAACCAACATAGAAGAAAAAAGAAAAAAGATTTTCCTTCAAAACCAGAAAAGTTTTCGCGAGGAAAAACCGCGGAATACGCGAGGCAGCGCCATAAGCGAACCAAACGTAGTACGACCATCACTCAAGTTTGAGAAGAAAGGAAAATGTATCAGGAATACGATTACGAAAACCGCAAGTTCATAAAAGCAGTTAAAGGAAAACTACGAGGAAAATACGTAAGACAATAGGAGAAAATGTTAGGAGGGGAGATCTAGATTAGCTGATGGCAAGGCCTAACGAAGAAGTTAGTGGGGGTAGTACCAACCTAAAACTTAAAGAAATCAATGCAAGTTACATGGCAAGATATCGAACAAGGAATAGAAAAATAAGAAAGGCAGTTGGTACTCGGAAGGCGGCAAAGGAGGCTATATAAGCGGAGTACAGCGGGAGCCGCGCATCTAACGATCTAACGATCTAACGACCTATCACTCTAACGACCTATCTAACGATCTATCACCTATCGCTCTATCTGGAAGCTGGAATCGCTCTCTTTGAGTTTTTTCTTTAGATCGACGTTGTTAGACGGATCTGCGATGTTATAGTAACGTACTTAGAAGCAGTGTTTTATAAAGACAGCAGTAAGATATGTGTCAATCAAACAGTGAACATTTTAATTAATTATAATATTATGCGATATAATATTTCAAGTAACAGTTTTCATTAAAAGTTTATCAAACGCAAATACGAGTTAAATGAACAAAGACAGTGTAAAATCAGTTAGTATTACAGACAGTGAAAAAACGATTGAACAGTTTGAGTGAATTACGCTATAGTTAATTATATAGCGGGTGCGTCAAAAAATCTATAAATGACGTAGTCTACAAGAATCACAGGACTGATGTAATGACAATAACTGGAACCACACATGGACTTTGAAGGACTACTGGAATAAGAAGCGGAAACCAAATCAGGGAAGGCGTTAATCCAAATCAGGGAAAACGTTAGAAGACATCAGGGAAAGTCAAACCAGGCAAAAGCTGAGACCACGAGAGACGTTCAACCGCACCAACGATAACCGGACTTCAGGGAAGCTGTATTTCCATCAACATTCTTGGGAAAGGTGTTCAGAGTCCAGGGTCGCAGTAATAAAAGGTCTGTCAGAAAAGTTACGATATCCCTTATTAAAATATTGCCTGAGTTAAATTTAAATAATTATTGATACTGGGTTGAGATAAAAAATTAGGTTTTTCAAAATATAAAATTATTAATCTTGTAAATTAAATATATAAAATCATTTTCATAATTAAATAATTAAATAATAAATATTAAAAAGGAAGGAATAATTAAGTATAAATGAATAATAAATGGTTCTACCTAAAAGAGTTAAAATTTATGTAAATAGTAAATTTAGTTTAAAATTTTTGTTGTTGTAGTGGAAAGAACCACAGAGTATTTTGAGTTTTTATTGAATAAATTTTCTTTTGATTTTAATTAATATAATTGATTTACCTTGTTCAAGAAATTCCTATTATCTGAGTATCATATATGATAAGTTGTTTTCAGTGTATGATCAATATTGAAGGGCGGAAACGCAAAGTTGGCATTTCCAACGAAATTTCACAAAGCACAAATAATTTAATTATTCTAGGTAAAGTTCCACTGTTCTCACTCCTCAGAGATTGTCAAATAAATATAATATTAATTACTGAGCTGAGCAAATTTAAAGTTAATAGTAACTTGAATAACTGGAAGGAATTTAATAAAATATTTTTATTTAAGGTGACTATAGGCATAGTTATCTTAACCAGAGTTATATCACCTAGGCTATTAAAATTAATTTGCCTTAAACTTCCAGTAGGTGATATAATCTCTTTATTCTGTAACAAAGTAGGGAAATCCTACAGACAGACAATAGCGTCGGGGCTACATTGCAGAGGTGGCTCCCGAACGTCATAAAAAAGGTCTGTCGTTGCAGGGTTGACGTCGCAACGTGGGGACAAAAGGAAAACAAACTTCCTCCCCCAGCGTCGTGCAACTCGTGCGTCGTTGCAATATATACATATATATATACATATATATATATGAATTTTAATGACACCCCAAAACGTGTTCTGGGGACCATGATCGGTGCTCATTTGCTACTCCCGACCTTGGGTCTTACCATAAGGGCCACTGCAATAGCTCATTTTTCCTATGGAAATTCGCTAATAAACCCGGTCCTTTTGTAGTGCTCCTGTTATTTCCCATTATTCCAGATCAGTCGCAAACGTGACCGATCATTCTGAAGTTTGTGTATTACAACCACAGAGCACTAAATAAGATTTCTTATTAAAATAAAATTCTTATTTAGTGCTCTGTGATTACAACTGGTTTGTACAATATGCCCTCTATCCAACCCACCTGTAGTTTATTTTTACTACAGTATTTATGTAATGTACAGTTTTTGTAAGTACAATATTATTTGAAGACATGTGCTATTTTTGTTAGTCATTAAAAGGTTTGTAATTATTTCTCATAAGTCCCATTTTTTACTTTCTCCACCCTATACGTAGTATATTATGGAGAAAGTATTGTTTTCGTAAAAATGTTCGAATTTGAATTTTCAGTTGAATTATCTGTTTTGGTGCTCCCAGAACCCCAAAAAATTGTTTAGTGCAATTATCTGTGTTGCTGCTCCCTGAACCCAAAAATATTTTTAGTGGAATTTTTTGTTTTGGTGCTCCCTGAACCCAAAAAAGTGTTTTTAGAGTGGTGTCTGCCTGTCAGTCTGTCTGTATTTATACACGACCAGAGAGGACACTATTGTTCCGATTTTCATGAAATTTGGTATGTAGGTACTAAACCCTAATATCTACAGGCGGTTTTTTTTCATTTTTTGGAATTGTAAATTTTTAAGGGTAATTTACCCCTAAAAACCCATAAAAAACGACAAAAATGCAAATTTCTCAAAAACGGCTCTAACGATTTTGATCAAATTTTCAGTATTTATAGTGCTTAAGATGCCAAACAAAATGACACCACCCGCTTTTATCAAAACTTCGGCGTTTTATTATTATGGGGAAATGTTTAAAAATAAACAAATTTGTGTTGTCATTCTAGCACCGCGTCGGCGGCCGCACAGAGTAGCACCACGGTAGCGAGCACGGCCAGTAATTCAAAGGTCGCGTGATCGAATCCCGCCTGGGACAATAATTTTTTTATACGATTGACGTAGGTAGAATATTATTTTTTTGTTTTGTTCTAAAAAGTAGTAAAAAATAAAATGATTAAAAACAATATTATTTTGACTACAGTAAGTTGGGAGAAAGTTTGTGTCAGTTAACTGATACCGTTTATTTTCTCTCTTTTTTGTACCTGATTTATAAATATGCAGTATTATATAATATCTTTACACATTCTTTTTGTTGCATATATTATAAAGGACGAGGTTGGATTCCAGGGGGGAATTTATTATTTGACGGGGACTTGGAGAAATTTGTCCCTTGGTTTTTGTCCACGGCCCTGTGCACAAGATGTCACTACTACGCATGGTTTTAAGTAATCACAACAATACAAGTCATAACAATACGTAATGCGCATTGGCCGTAGCAATTAAACGTCTTCGATTTCCCGTAAGTACTTACCGAAATTGAGAACGGATCGGAGTAAACGCCCTCGCCCGGCGCCATAGATACCTCACTCAATCTGCGCGTAATTCAAAACTACAGTTGGTCGGTATGAAGGGCTATGTCTTGGCCTTGGTGACATAGTGAAAGAGTCAGTGTGTCCCTAGGCTTAACAGTTTAGAGGCCCCTAGAGCACAGATCGAGGACTTTAGCTGTGCGCACGACCAGGCACCAACTACACGTGCATAAAACATAGAGTGGATGTAATATAACAACGGATGAATAAATAGCAACTGAAATGTTTGTCAACAGAACTCTTAACACGGTAATTCGCATCTCAACTAACTACAACACTATTCACTGCCACAATAAGACTGATTTTGGTCAGCTATTGTGCCCGGAGAGTCACCCAAAGTTTGTAGAAAAGACGCCCCTCTCCACCCCCCCGTCTACTACGGGTACCTGATTCCCGCGCGCACAGCTAAAGTCCTCGATAATAATGTTTTAAGCGTTTTAAAAAAAGGCAGCCATTTTACAATTTATGTAGCCAACTCTTATTACGGAAACTGAATTTTTTAATTTTATTTATGGGTTTTACACGTCATTTCAAGACTTTTTTCCTCAATACTTTTTTTTGTCGTCATTCCAAATATTGATTTAATGTTCAAAATAAAATATTGTAACAGGGTAAGTCACTTTTTTATTCTTTGCATTTTTTTTTATAAACCTAACCGTCAGAAGCTAAAAATATAGTTCCCTTTTAAAAGTTGCTTGAAATGATAATAAATATGTCGAAGGGCTGGGGGGAAAACGATGAGCAATGAATACTTAAATTTGCGATGAGGGTCCAAAAATTGTAAAAGTGAAGATATTAGTGATTTCTGTTACTTTAGGAGGGAAAGTTTATTGCCATGTGACAGGTTTTGGGATAAACGCTGAGGGTCAAGAGATAATCAAACTTTTAGAAATAGCCAAACTGGGGAAAATGCTGAGAATCCGTTGTGTTGGGGGAAAGAATGCTGAGGGTCACATAATTTCAGTTTGTTGTGTTGGCAGTCTGCGAGGAGCCAGCAGTCAACAAAAACAAACATTACTAAAGAGGGTTATGTTGTAGTGTTGTGTTACAGCAAGTGTTTGTTTATAAACCAGTGATATTCTTTAAGTTTATTGCATTTTGTTTGCTAGTTGTTGTGCAGTAACGGCGAAAAACACGAAAATCGCGGCAAATTTTTGCAAAAAAAACTGAAATATACTTGAAACTGACCAAACAACAAGAAGAAAAAAAAGTTGAAAAAATAACAATACCCTAAAGTAAATAAATACCCGCAATTAAAAGTTTTTGTCCTTAAATTTAAATTAAACCTATGAAGTTTGTTTGTAAAATTATAAAAATAGCTCCTTCGTTGTCATCCAAAATTCATCTTTATCATAACTTCAAATGCACATGCACTGCATAAGGTTAAAAGTTTATTTTTAAGTTGTCTTTTCTTTTGGGGAAAACCAATGGCAATGAAGCTCTACAATGTAAATATTGGCGACTTCACAATCATTTATTTGTTCAAATAAAAACAGGACTACGGCTAACACTTACAGGCCTATACAACATTATTAATTAATTTTTTGTTTAAAAGACGTGTTTTTTTGAAGTGTCATTGCCTATTTATAATAAATCTTGGTCATATTTAAAAATGTTTGCATTGTTATTTGGACTCTCATCTTTTTCCCTAATAAATAATGGACTATCATCGTTTTTTGCTAAAGTATAATGTACCATTTATATATATATACATATAAAAAATGGTAATTTGAACATGCAAGCTTTGTACATTTAAAGCTATTTAGATAACTTACTTACAGAACTATAGAGTATTTTAAGCTTAAAAAAGTTGTTTTTAACTTTGCGTTTTGGACTTTCGCGTTTTAAAACTGAGTTTTCTCAAAACTAAATTTTTTCCCCCCAGCCCTTCTGTGTTATCAAGTCACACCATAAAAATTACAAATTAAAAACATAATAATATTTTAATGGCCGATCAAGAGTAATAGGTGGAACACTTAAAATCTGACTACAGCCATTAAAGTAAATTTGTTTTGTAAAAATGTGTAGCCCTACAGTGTGACTGTAAAGAAGCTCTACATTTCAAGCATCTTTCAAATGGACATAATTTGTTTGGCTCCTAAAGCTTTTCAAAAAATAAAAATTTACACGAAAACGGCTGAGTTTGTAAAAAACATCCCAAAATTAAATCCTGTATCCGCCCCTGACACATACAGACATTGGAAAACAACATACACACAAATAGAATATTACAAATCTCTTGAAACCAAGCATACAAAATGTACAAAATTTAAAGTTAAAGATTTAATATAAATGCACTTCTAAAACCAGGTAAACTCTTTGAACTTGAAAGTACACTAAAAGAACAGGTTTTGCAAATTTTAGCTTTATATAAATAATACAATTAGACTACAGATAAAATTGCTACGGAGTTTGCTGAATTTTTAAAAGTAAAACTAAAAAGTAAAATGTTAATTTTAGAACTAATGAAAAAAAATAATGTTAATTAATGTTCTCTATCACAAATAAAAATTACAAATTTCCAAACATCCGACCCATTAGAGTAACTTCACAAACGTGGACGCGACCGACCGACGGTACAGTCCCAACAGAGAAGGTACAGTCCGCGCGGCGATGCTGCTGGCGGTACCTGTTGGCCTCGACCCCAACTAGCCTTTTTCGACCGTTGAAAAGTGTTACCTCTGATAACATGGGGGTTTCGCTTCTTATAGTGTTCTTTCTTCAATGCTTATAATCAAACAAAAATTAATCCCCACACATTTCTTATGGAAATTTCAAATTGCAGCATTTTCTTTAAATTGTTTTTCATATATATTCGGATTCATATAATAGTCGTAGAAAAGATATTTGAATCTTTTTGTAACATCCGCGTTAATTTAGGATGTAACAAACTGGTTCAAATAGTTTTTGTAATTTTAAATGTATAGGCCTAATTAGTATAAGATATTGTTTAGTATTTAAATATACAATTATATATCAAAATAAAGCTACGAATGTGATATTTTAATGGCATTTAGTTTAATTCAGATTGTTTGTTTAGTTTTCAATATAATATGTTTAAACTCGTGTATGTTTATGGTTATGCATGGTGTCAAATAATTTGTTTGTTATTATTATTATTGATAGCGAAAATATGTTTTGAAAAGTATTAAAAAATTCATAGTTATGATATATGTTATACAAAAAATATTTTAAACAGCATACCTCTAAGTAGGCCTATATAGATATTTAATAACCAATGTTTGAGTTGAATTATAATTCTGTAAGCATTTTTCGTTGATTTTTCCTTGTGTTTGTTTATAGTTTTTCAATCTAACCTTAAAAAGCTGTTAGTTTTGAAGAGTATTAAAGTGATTATAAATTTGCTAAGTAATGTTGCTATGGTAATGATTGTAAACAAACATAACGTGTTGCTAAGCTTTTTATACGAACAGCTGTTTTTGTAAGCTATGGTTTTGAGTTCATACAGTAAAGGCTGTTGAGTTTCTTCCAAATTTGAAACTTTTTCGGGAAACTTTTAAAATTTTTCTTTACGTATAAACCTTCTATGAACTACTACAAACATTTTAAGACCAAAATTAGCCAAATCGGTCCAGCCGTTCTCGAGTTTTAGCGAGACTAACGAACAGCAATTCATTTTTATATATATAGATAGATAGATAGATTTGTAAATTTAGTCGGAATAATTCTTAAGTTAGGCCTAGACTGATGAAGTACCATAGCAACCAATTTTATAAAATAATAGATAAAACAGCTGTTTGTTATAATATTTCCATTAACACCAGATTTCACACTTTGAAGGAACTACTGTATTTGTATTTCAAACTTTTAGGTCAGGTATTTTTTTAAAGTATAGATCTAAGCCTTGCTGATCCTTTTAACCTTTATTATTATAACTGCTGTTATAAAATGTACGGAATAGTTTGATTTGAACATTTAACATTATTTACCAACATAGTTTTGAGGTTATTATTAATCCTACACTTTTATTATAAATAAAACATGACATATTATGTTTTTAGAAAGTTCAATCGGGGGTTGGCGTGCGCAGAACGCATGGGTCTCCCCTAGTATTTACTTAAAAAGCTTTCTATCTTCAAGATTTTAAATTATTGAAAATATATTGGAAATAATAAATTTATAAAAACTCTACTCAATATTTGGTTTTTGGTGACCCGTATTTATTTTGAATATAAATGATATGCTTATATTTCATAACATAGCCCATGTCACTTTTGAGATTTTGTACATTATTGTTAAAACAAACATTTTAATCGTTTAAAAAGATTTTGTGCACTAACAATCAAATATGTAGTACAAACTTTTTTCTTTTTTAAACAGTATTACGTTACTGCACATACATTTTTAATTTGTGAACCAAATTAATAGCTAATTTCTCGCTTACAAGATGAAACTATAGTGCATAGTAAATAGTAAGTTATTTTTATATTATATTTTCATTATTGTACATATACAGGATGTCCCCGAACTCTCTGGACCCCTTTTGTGGATATGTTCCTGGGATCCAGACAAACATATTTTACATACAAACGTAATTTAAAAACGGTGCTTTTTTTTCGTCTGTCTGTCTGTATGTGTTTTTTTTTTACAAAAAACTTAATATTTTTGGAAGTAGAAAATATATTGAGCTCAAACTATGTATACCTATTTGTTGCGTAACCTTTTATCACTGTACGAAAAATTAGAATATTATTTTTAATATTTTCAAAACAGCGGCCGTTTATAATTTTTAATGTCAAATATCTCAAAACCCGCTAACTTTACAAAAAAATTATAAGAGACAAAAAAGTTTTATTTTTTAATTACAAACACAATGGTTTTTTTTATTTTGTCTGAGGCTCAAAGAATAACAGAGATATTGAAAAATATATTTCTTGGTAGTTGTGAACAATACCCAGAATTACTCTATAAACTAAATATTTTAACGTTATTATGAGCTAAAATATGACTCTTACAGTCATTAGGGATATTCCCTAGACGCTGTTACTCCTCCCCTGTGAGCAGTTTGGGGAGAGGGGGATGGTTTAGTGGGTAGTGGGTCCGCGCGGCAGCGGATCGAGTCCCACAGTACCTCTCAGGCTGGCTGAGAGGTCTCTATAAGAAGATTCCTCCCCTTCCAAAAAAAAAAAATATTTACATTAAACTGATGGACCTGGCAATACTTCTCTATTGCTTGATTTAGTTTTAAGGGTGGTTATTCCATATCATCTATCTCTTTGACTTAACAAGTAACAGAATTGCAAATGTGTTTTTTTTATACCAATTAAGAATAATATTAAATTATTTTAAAAAATAGGAAAAAATATGATTCTTTTTGCGTTTATAGGAATTTAGAGCAATTTATTGTGATTGTATAGGGGTAGCTACCCCATTTAAATCTTTTTGTTTGCAGTAATGATTTCTCTAAAAAAATCCTGGTATTAATATGTGTAAATTGTGAAATTTTAGAAAAATTTGTTGAGTGGTTTTTAAGAATATATGAAAAGGTATGTGAATTATTATTTAATTTTAAAGGTAGTTATTCCATTTCATCCCTCTGACTTAAATAATCAAATTCCAAATAGTTTTGAATATCCCCTAAAAATAATATTACATAATTTTAGCTTTATAATATGTAGGAAGTTAGTTTAATTATTTATATTTATTGTGTAGAGGTAGCAACCTCATTTCAACTACTTCCAATTGTGAATCTAAACTATATTGGAACCCACTCAA
>JAGFPH010025154.1:0-11012 GCA_018207615.1 Philaenus spumarius
TAGAGGATGCGTCAAACTAAGTTTTCATGGGAACTAGAGTTTTGTTAAGCCTGGTCCACACGCTCAAATTTATCGTCAGTCTTGCATGAACACTGAAAGTTTGACAGATAAGACTGAACGTGTGGACGGCAGGTTTGACGTCTTGCATGAAGAAAACGAGGTTTGACAAACCTCGAAAAGACTGATGGCCAGGACCTTTGGGTTCATGCAAGACTGACGACAAGTTTGAACAGGTTTGAACGTGTGGACTAGCATCCGTCTTGTCTGTAAAACTTTTCCATTCAGTCTGTTGTGTAGCCGCGAGCTGTGCTATTGTTTTTTATTGTATAGTTTTAAATTTGTAAGGTAAATGGCGTCGCAAGACATACGGCACTGGAATCATGATTTCTTTTGTGAGTTTTTAGATTTATATAGAGGTTTTCCTTGCCTTTGGAAAATTAAATCTAAAGACTATAGTGATAAGAACAAGAAGGTGCAGGCGTATAATGTTTTGATTAAGAAATGCAAGGAAGTAGACCCTCAAGCAAACAAAGATTTTGTTACTAAAAAAATTAACTCGTTCCGTACAGTGTACCGCAAAGAATGCGCTAAAATAAAAGCGTCTATGCGTTCCGGTGCTAGTACTGATGAAGTGCACAAACCCTCTCTGTGGTACTTCGATTTACTGTCATTTTTGAGTGACGCGGATCAAGAGCCGAGGAAGTCTTTTTCAAATCTTGAGGATTTTGATAATGAGGTAAGTAAAAGCCATTAACAATTTAGAATAAATGTTGCAATCATTTGTAATGTAAAATATAATTAAAATTAATACAATTTTATTTAGTAAAAATTACATTTACATATTTCATTATTTTCATATTCATTATAAGTAGTAACCAAAAACAGTTAACCTTTTTGAAAATAATAAATTTTATATGTACATTATGTTTATAATAAGCGTTAAAATGGCAGTTTTATTTTTGTATTCTTTTAAGGCAAAATAAGAGTCACTCTTCCTTCATATTTCAGCATAGACTGACACCAAATTTGAGTCGTGTGGACGCGACGGCCAACTCAGTCTTATCTGTCAAACTTTCAGTGTTCATGCAAGACTGACGATAAATTTGAGCGTGTGGACCAGGCTTTAGACATCACATTTCATGTGTGAACCGTGGGAAAGTTTGTATTCTCAGGCTCACATCCTACGTGGGAAGTTTTATACATTTTTGTCAACACTTTTGTTGTTTATTCTGTGGATTGGGGTTCATTTACTATTTTTGGCGAATTTTTGAAAAACTGCTTGCACACGCCAAAAAGTTAACGGCGCCGTATCTAGGGTTAAATTACATCTCACTCGGGATAGGCTTAAAATTTTACCCCATGTTAACATTGATATTTTACTAAAGTAATTCCTTATAAAAATAGATGAACATTCAGCATGATGGAATTCATAAATATAATATACTTGTGGTCTGACGAAAATAAAGCTTTCATACAAGTAAGTTTCAAACCTCTTCTTTATTGACACAGGATCTCAAAAATGTGCACTTATTTTCTGGTAGGTAAAAAATGTTTAGTGTAATTAATACAACATGAATTATAAAATATGTTTCGCTTTGAGTAGTTCCAAGGAAGAACAATGAACTTATTAACTTATGAAGGTCAAACGATCTTGCCACTCCACACTACCCTCTTCAGAATTGAAGAATTGTTTAAACTGTTCTCTTACATTAAATGCTTCGCGATTTTCCCCTCCTCGGCGACGTGGCAAATGCTGAAGACAAGATTTCTCCACTGGAGTTGTGTCAGTACTGTCAGTTAGTTCAGGCACTTTGTGGTCTACGTTAATTCTAATGAAGTTGTGCAAGATGCATGCTGCGAGTACAACTCTCGTTATGTTGTCAGGACTTCCCTGGAGAGGTCTCATGAACATTCGAAATTTTTGCACCATAATGCCAAAGACGTTTTCCGATATCCTTCGTGCTCTACTCAATCTGTAGTTGAAAATTCTCTGCTCGTTAGACAAGATCTTCCCAGGAAATGGTCTCATGATGTTGTTTGTGAGGGGGAAAGCTTCATCGGCAACTATAACCATGGGAAGTTCAGTGTCTGTTCCTGGGAGACACTTTTTGTCTGGAATGTTAAGTTGGTTTCAAGATAGTTTTTTACCAAAATTGGAATTAGACAAAACACCACCATCTGAGTTTCTTCCGTAGCTTCCCACGTCTAGAAAAATGAAATTGTAACGAGCATCAACTAGAGCTAAAAGAACAATGGAGTACGTTTTCTTGTAGTTCCAATAGAGACTTCCTGACGATTTTGGAGCTTGTATTGTCACATGTTTTCCGTCCATTGCACCAATGCAATTGGGAAACTGCCACCTTTTCCAAAATTCTATTGCTATTTCATTCCACTTGTCCTCATTTGGAGCTGGCATTACTTCGTTTAAAAGTACTTGAATTACCACTCTGCTTGTACGATGAACAATGGAACCAACCGTACTTCTTCCCATTCTGTAACTGAATGAAATTGTCTTGAAAGAATCTCCTGTAGCAAGAAACCTGCAAAAAAAAACAACAACTTATACTAATACATTTATTTTTTTTTAGGGCAAGAGGAGGTATGTAAAAAGAAGTGGAACGGAATTCGAGACAGTCTGCGAAGAGCTAGACAAAAAAGGAAAACTAAATCTGGACAGGCGGCTACATCAACCAATAAATACAAATTTGAGGCTATCCTTGAATTCTTGATTCCTCACCTCGCCGAGCGGAAAGGCTTCAGTAACGTTCCTGATGAAGAGGACGACAATGATGATACTCAAATCAATGACTCCCAACTGCAGATCTCCGCCAACGAGGCTCCAGCTAGTATAAATGCAAATGAATCTGAAGAGACTACAGGATCCTTGTCGTTGCTAACGCCTACAACTTCAGCCAGTCGAGTTTTCATCGGCAATAGGCCTCTATCTGCAAAACGCAAAAGGAAGCTGGAAATGAAACCTCAAGAGTCTCCAGCATCTCAGCTAATGGCATACTTATTGGCTGAGAAAGAAGCTGAGAAGAAAAAAGAGTCTAGTCAAAATGATGGACAACACCCTGTTGATGCATTTTTGTCCGGAATCGCTACAACTCTAAAATCGTTGGATCCTGTTCGTTTACATTCTGCAAAAGGGAAGATCTTTAATATTGTCCAAGAGTACGAATTACAGCAGCTTCTTGATAATAGCAAACAACAAAATACGATGGTTGGTAGGCCTACAAACAATGTTTCCTCTGACACAACGTCTTTCTCACTGTCGGAAGAAGAGGGAGCGTATGCAGAATTAAATGGACCTGTACATTTTCCAAGAGGTATTCAACATATACCAACATCTCCCGCTGACACTGCAGAAACTTACTCTAACGTAGAGTATTTTCAACTTTCATAACATTTCATGTTTGGAAGTGACATTGTAATTACATAATAATAAACATTTTTTAAACATTTTCTTGTGTTTACTACGCCTTAAATCCTACTAGAAAATTCAAATATAATTGGGAAATGAGTTTCTATAAAGCAAATTTTAACTTATTTATTCTGCATTTTTCTTGGACTAGTATAACCTAAACTATATCTAAATTTTCTATTTACAAATGAGTATTGACTTTGTTTCACATTTGATAATTTCGAATGTTGGAATTTATTTCAGAAGATAGATTATTATAAAAAAAATCTCATCTATGTGAGCTATTATCATTATATTAACACTCAAATTAATGAAATAGGTTACATAATACAAATTATATTTTTATTTATTTAACTGATATTTGTGTTACAATATATAGTACATTTTATATTTATTTAATTTTCATTAATCTCGGGGTGTCGGTGATTGAGCTGGCTTTTACAAATGTTTATAGTATACGCAAGTAGGCTAGGCCTATAAACCAAAGCATTTTAAAATTTGCCAATAATTAAAATAATTGATCGATCCATATATATATATATTAAAATTATATTCAAAATTGTTTGTTATCAATTATTGTCCTCAAAATACGTTCTATTACGTATCTATTAACACAAGAAGTGCTTTAAACAACTTTTTACACTATTAACAAAAAAATACGTCTTCACATTACAATGGTGAATGGTGGTTATATTATTTATACGAGTTTTTAAAAGAACAGTTTTTTGTACTGTTATACTAGTTAAAATAATAATTTTGATAATTTATTTGACGTAACAAGGTCCATCGTGGATAGGAAATTGATGTTTTATAACCAATAAAAATGTTGTTTATATATAGGTATATATTTTATATATTAGTTTAGAAATATATGTAACTAAAATATTTTATATCGATTTAATGAAAATAGTACTGTTTCACAAATACGATGCATTATCTAATGTCCTTTTACAAGGGACCATTATGTAAATTAAATAGTATCTTACCTTAAAAGTACTGCCAAACGGTGTCTAGGAGTGATAGCTTTTCTATAATACGTGTCTTGCATGGTCAACCTTTCTTGGAGTTTAAGTTCCAACTGATTGAAGGTATGCATCGGCATTCTAAAATAATGAAAAAATTTCGTCTCGTCGTCCATCAGGTGAGGTAAAAGTGTGGCAAACTCCCCTTCTTCTTGTCTGGTTTTCCACGCATCATGTACCCAATATTCACGTTTTCCACTACTCTTCATCGATGACTTTTCATTATTTCGATCTTCATCATCCAAACATATAGCAACAATAGCTAAATCACGATTGCTAAAATGCTTCAACATTATCGCACTGTATGTTCCACGGTCGTTTTAAGACTGGCTATCTCGAGTTGGACAAATGTAAAATCGGAAAGAAGCAGGAAGCGAGCATGAGAGGTGTGTTCATTCCTTTCCGATCCCGCACCGATCAGATTTTTGAAGCAAAATCGGACCGGAGTCGGATCGGAAGGCTGTATGACAGGTGTGTCCCCGCCTTTAAATTGGTAGTCGCCTACTTCCAATTAGGCAATTTTAAGTTATGCAAGCTAGTTTTATGTTTTGATCATCGTGTGAAATGTTTTATTTGAAGTATGTGTATAATGTTGGTAAATAACTGATGTACAGGGCAGGCTATAATTATAATATCCGCTTCAAAAGGATGCAAGCGTGAACCAAGGTATCACCTTCAACAACAATAAGGTCGATAAAAAAATAATAATAATATGTATATATAATAAGTTCAGTATGATAATATACACTGTCGCATCCGGATCTGAAGCAGTGGAGCGTTGCCGTATTTCACGTGTTTACATAGGCCCTACTTTTATTTTGTTTTCAATTTTTATAGAGTGCATTAATATTATGGATCCATGAAACATCACTATTGTCACGTTCAGCATAATAATAATAATAATAATATACAGTCGCAGCGGGATCCACCACTGTCGCAGACTAGTTGGTGCCTACGACTTCGCTAGCAGATGTGATTGAATAAATAATTCGACCACGCAGCTGAACCGCTGACATGAGTTGAACAAATTTCCAAAATTAAGTTTATAGGCCTATGTTTTGGGGTTTCAACCAACAATTTGGGAAATAGGTCTATTCACGACGGTGCTGAATAGCTGCAAAATTCCGCACTTCATTCCGCATATTGGGAGTATCTTCAATACAAAAAACATTGCTTGCTTTGCACGCCAACCCCACGGTAGAATCCACCACATGGCTTTGAACCGGGTACGTCTATGGTATTTTACGTTTTGATCGATTTTGGGGGAACTAAGCGAGCTGTAAAATCGTTAGAGCTCTTGATAAAGTTTGGCTTATTTGCAGCCTTTAATGTACCTTACCATATGCAAAAAAACAGCATCTTTCTAAAAATTCTCTTTTAGCTAATAATAATAATAATAATAACTGATTTTTGGGGGATTTTTGGCCATAAAGGGGGTTGTTTTTAAAAAATTTCAAAACTTTTTTTCGTGCATCTATACAAGCCTACTTGACATATATTTTTCGCTATAGCTTTGTATACATACAGACATACATACATACAGGCCTAATTGACGTGTTTGGTGCAAATTTGTTTGAAATCGATCGAATAGTTTTCTCTTTAGATAATAATAATAATATTTATTAGTTTAATAACTCACCTCTCCTACCCCACCTACAATTATGAAGTCACATTGAATCTGTTTCATAATTTAAATATGTTTGTGAGAAAGTATGTGCCAGTTCCTGGTACCGTTTATTTATAATATATAGTTTATAACATCAAAGCAAATATTATATCGTAGATTATAGCATACATTAGTTATTTAGCTCATATTTAAAAAAATCAACTTCACAAGACATTATAATGATTGAAGTTGTAAACATAACCTCAAACTATAACATATACTGGGTTTACAGATGATGGGTGAAATCAGCTGTTATATTAAATGTTACTCATCACGCACGTACACTCGCTTTTATAGGAGTTGATAAGAATATAAAAAAGTTTTTCTACTTCTTCTTCTCATAATTATAAATTAATAAGAATAGATTAAATAGGTGTATTGCGTAGCGGTGTCCATTGCATAACTTCCAGGCACCGTGTATTGCGTAGCTTCGGAGACGTATTGCATAACTTCCAGGCGCACAAATTCATGAAGTCGATTGTGAAGTCGAATTCAAGTCGAAAAAATAAAGTTGTACCATAGATCATGAATAATAAATAGATCTTGCATCCATACGGGGGCTGTGTGCCGGAAAAAAGGTTGTCGCAAAAATAGTACATGATCGCGCCGCAAGGTAGCGCTAGGGAGAAAGCATTGGTAGCATTGGTGTTTCAAACAGCTTCCTTAATTTCCCCAATAGATAGCGCCAAAAAAGTCGAATTTCCAGTGGAACAAAGTATTGCATTGGATCGGAGTTCTATTAGGTTATCCAAATACAATGGTTGTACTGGGCCCCCCGGAGATCGTGAATGATCGGAGTTGGGGTGTGGGTTGGTGAGCGTAGCGAGCAGGTGGCAAAGCCCCCTAGTAATTAATTAAAACTATAATAGAATATCTTGTAAAAATAATCATAGATCAATAAAATTTTGTGTTGACAAGTTCATAAAACAAAAATGGCGAAAAACTTTTGGCGGAGACGGGCGTCGATTCCGGTACCTCTCACATGCTATGCGAGTGCTCTACCATCTGAGCTACGCTCACAGTTATTGTATAACAAGTTCTCAATCTACTTCAGCTTATTTTATAGT
The DNA here is from genome assembly GCA_018207615.1 of Philaenus spumarius. Lineage (NCBI taxonomy): Eukaryota > Metazoa > Arthropoda > Insecta > Hemiptera > Aphrophoridae > Philaenus > Philaenus spumarius. Next base: position 7,180 of record JAGFPH010025154.1, read on the forward strand.
AGACTTTATACATTTTTAAATTTTTTACTTTTCTCTGAATAAAACATAGCCTAAAATATTTTCTAAAAAGTCCTCTACATGTTAATGAAAGTTTCGTCACAATCGTATGTTTACATACTTTAATTTTGTTTTCATGTTTTATAGAGTACAATATTTTTTTAAGTTAAAGAAAGTAATTATAACGCAATATATAATTAACGGTATTTACGTCATATAGGCATACAATATAAAAGTAAATATGATGATATATTTTGTTAAATTAGGTATAAATTATGATACTACTATTCATCCTTTTACTGTCTCCCCCTTATACGTAGTAGTATATGGAGAAAGTATTGTTTTTGTCCAAATTTTCGAATTTGAATTTTTAGTGGAATTATCTGTGTTGGTGCTCCATGAACTCAAAAATATTTTTAGTGGAATTATTTGTTTTGGTGCTCCCTGAACCCAAAAAAGTTTTTTTTTTGTGATGTCTGTCCGTGTGTCTGTGTGTCTGTAAAGATGTGTACAGAGCTGGAGACCATACCAACTGTCCGATTTTGATGAAATTTGGTATGTAGGTGTAGTACTGGAATATCTCCAGGCGTTTTTTTCATTTTTCCAAATTTGTGATGTTAAGGGGTTTTACCCCCAAAAAATGACCAAAAAAACGAGAAAAATAAAAATTTCTCAAAAATGGCTTTAACGATTTTGATAAAATTTGGCTCATTTGTAGCCCTTAATGTACCCTACCATATGGAGAAAACTGCATCTTTCTAAAAATTCTCGTTTACGTAATAATAATAATAACTAATTTTTGGGGGTTTTTGGATAAAAAAGGGGTTGTTTTTCAAAACCTTTTTTCGTGCATCTATGTTTTTTTTAATTGACATGTTTGGTGCAAATTTGTTCGAAATCGATCGAATAGAGTTAGTAATAATAATAATAATATTTATTAGTTAATATTTTGAATAAAACTAATATGGAAGTGTATTACATACATCTAATATTTTCCATGGTTTGTCCTACTTTTGCAATTCTAAATAACCACCTCCTACGAGTCCTTAGCTACTCTTGGGAAGGTATAAAGTTTAAACTGGGAGAAAGTATGTGGCAGTTATCTAATACCGTTTATTTTACTTTTGATTAGACATTGTTTAAAAAATAATCTAATAAAAGAGTAAAATGATCGGCAGTATCACCTCACAAACAAGGTAAATTAATTAGTAATTAAAATGATCTAACTGATTTGGTGAAATACCCACAGTTGTTGACATAATACTGTGATTTTAAAATGTTTAAGCCTGACGAAGGTTAGATTGCAGATATAAACTGAACTGTAATTATTCAGAGAACTGATGTAAAGATAAGGCATCAATATAATGTTAACGAAATCGGAAATCCGCTTCAGAGAACTCGTTTCAATAAAGTGACATATTGACTTTCAAAATGTTCAAGTTCGTACTGTTACAGCTGATGGCTCTTTGCGGAATGCATTATTGTGTGGCGAAACAACTGTTTGTAAGTCTTTTTTTTACTTTCTCATTATACTATAGTATAGAGAAAGTATAGTGATCGTAAAAATCGATGTTGAGATTTTTGTGGAAATATCCGTTTTGGGACCCCCTGAGTCCAAAAAAGTCGTTTTTTACAAAATGTCTGTCTGTATGTATATAAAGCTAGAGCGAAAACTATTCGATCGATTTCAAACAAACTTGCACCAGACATGTCAAGTAGGCCTGTATGGATGCACGAAAAACGGTTTTGAAAAATTATTGAAAAACAACCCCCTTTTTGGCAAAAAAACACCAAAAAATCAGTTATTATTTTTTTATAAAAAAACGGCTCTAACGATTTTGATAAAACTTGGCTTATTTGTAGCCTTTAATGCACCCTACCATATGCAAAAAACAGAATATTTCAACAAATTCTCGTTTAGCTAATAATAATAATAATAATAATAATAACTGATTTTTGGGGGTTTTTGGCCATAAAAGTGGTTGTTTTTCAAAATGTTTCTAAAACTTTTTTGTGCATCTATACAGGCCTAATTTACGTGTTGGTGCAAATTTGTTCGAAATCGATCGAATAGTTTTCTCTCTAGATAATAATAATAATATTTATTAGTTAATCTTCTACTTTAATAAATCCTCTCCTACCCCCCCTACAATTATGAAGTTACAGTGAATCTGTTTAATAATTTAAATACGTTTGTGAGAAAGTATGTGCCAGTTCCTGGTTCCTGGTACCGTTTATTGTCTGTTGTCTTAAGCTGGATTTATGTGCGCTTACTGTACCGCTACTGTGTCGTGACTGTCTTCGAACGTCTCGATTTACACATGGTACTGTGCTCATACCGAACTGTTGTCAACCGTAGTACTCGACGGAAAAAAAACGTAGTGTTCATCATTGATCAAGACGAAGAGAACGTAATTGTTGCCTGCTGCTTATATGAAGTACCTAATTCACTGCCGATCTCTGTCCATAAATTAATTATACTAGTAGTTCTGTGAACAGTAGACCTCGCTCGTTGAAATAACAAATGTGGTTTTGAGCTTAGGTTGAAAATAGTGTGCGAGTAAGGAAGTAAGCACAAGGTTTAGCCAGTGAAACATTATTTACAATTTCCGCGATTCCGGGATTTCTAGTTCTCGTTTTTATTTCTTTTCTTGAGCTTTAACTGCTAAAGACTTTCTTTTAGAGGCATTGTGTTTAGGATAATAATGCGTAGGCCCTAAGGTAGCTAAAAATATCGCGTTATAAAGGGACAACATACAATTAAATATTTACATACTTAAATAACTCAAACTTAACAATGTATCATAAGTTAACTTAAGTTCCATAGGCCTATCATGTTCCAATATTAGAAGTAATGAAAACAAACGATGTTAAAACGTCGTGATATATAGTGTGATCTTAACCCATGTACCAACACTTCCCACGGTGTCCTACGGTCATTTTTTGTATGCCTTTTATCGCCGCGAGGTTTCATTTGTTTCATCTCATTTTGTAATTCAAGTAAAGCTAAGTCAAATACTTTTATGAAATTTACAATGATAATTTACAGGTATGCAGTTCAATTCTTTGATTTATCTTCTACACTTTCTTATAATAATATATGTCATTTTTGGGCAAATGATTTCCTAAATTACTATTCAAAACAGGCCTAGTTTTGTTAGCAGTCTTGTAGTAGGAACATAAAAACTGGTGTTTTCAAAATAAGAAATTTGAAATTGATAAATATTTTTATACAATTCTATTTAGAACTAAATTACGAAACTTTTTTACATTTATGAAAAAAATTAAAATATTTTTTACTACTTTTTATGTAGTTCTAAAGTTAAACATTTTCCTTTCGTTACTGAACGTGATTGTTTCTTGAGCTAATAACTTTCTTAAGTTTACTTCAATATTTTTTTTACTGGCATATATGAATTCTTTATCTACAAAAAAGCTATGGAACACTTTTGAATTGTTTTAGAATAAACGTATAAAAACATGGTTGAAATACAAAAACTTGGACGATTTTTAACAAATTCGGAGTTTACGGCCATTTTGTGAGCTTACCGTTAGAGATAGGCCTACGGAAAAAAATCAAGAATACAATTTTGTTTAAAATTTAATACATAAAAATTTTCTAAGGTGAAGGAGTAAAAATAAAATTTACGAAATCGATTTGGGAGCACTTTGTTTAGGTCAAGCACTTTGAAATAAACATTTTTTGTCTCTTGAAATTGTTTCTAAAAATTCTTCCTTTTCGAGATATTAGCAACTTTATGTAAATTTATTTCCACACGTTTAAGGCCGCCATTTTGGTTAGAGTGGACCTTTCGAAGTCCGGTTTGCGGCAATGT